>OX451216.1:138563174-138713943 GCA_949628195.1 Phasia obesa | reverse complement strand
CGAATTCTAGCATGAAGAGGTGACATTCCAAATTCATATGCTTCATTAAAACTATCGTCTTGTGTTGGTGGTTGGCTCAATTGACTTGATGTTTTTTGGCATATGGTGCAGCTTGAAAGACTTTGTTTCGGTTAAAGCTTGTACAATTTTTCCATCGATCATTGTAAGTGACATTTTAAAGTTAACTTCGATGCATTGGTCATTAAATTCAAATATCACTGGTTGAAGTTCTTTAATTTCATCTGTTATTTTGCCAACTTCTGCAGTTATGACATCTTTAGTTTCTTTTTTGTAAGCAAACTTTATTGGTCTACAAAATTTTGTTGACGAGGGAATTTCATTCTTCCATACATCTATCTCTGCAGCTTTACTAGTTGACGGCTCTGAACCAATATAAGTTTTTGTTAAACGTAATGGAACGAAAGAAATCATGAATAAATTGGCATCTGATGAATTTTCCGCATTACATTGTTTGTATTGTTTCTGGCCAGAGGACCCATTACATCCCCATTTAGAAATTAAAGTCATGCTGCAATTTTTAAACTTCTTTAAATAGTCAGCATCAAATGTCTTTAATAATCGTTCTGCAGTGTGTTCAAGAAGATCCTGCAATTTTATTTCTGCTGAACTTGAAGTTACACTAATAGCAGTTGGTGAAGGTAAGCAATCTTTTTTGGCAGAAACTATATCTCGATATGATGGAAAAATTCCACAATTTTGTTCATTGGTTCGCTTCTGCAATTCTGTATATTGGTTTTTAGTCATTTTCAAATCCAAAAATAGTGCAAATGCTTCTTCTAAAGTAAATTTATTTTCTTCAGTTGTCGGCATACTTTCTAAAATCCTTTTTGTGCGTCTGGGGCTTGCTTTTTTGATAGCAATTTTACTGTTTTTAGTTTTCGATGGTTGATTTTGATGCAGAAATGAATCCTTTATGATGCTACAAGAAACTTCTTCATTGATATGTTTAAGCTTGCGTCTTCGTTCACTACAATTATCAATTGGCTTTGCTGGTCGACCACCTTTTCCAGTTTCCGTGGTAGTTACTGATGGCTTTTTAAAAATAAGTTTCTTTCTTAGCCATTCTTGGTTGCGTGAGTAAAACAATTTCTTGTTTCTGGAACATTGATTGTACCGTTTTCTTAAAGTATTTAAAAAGTTTTTTATTTTTAAGTTATGAATTTGAATTTCTTGTTTGTCGCATATTTTGAAGAATGGATTATTCATTATATGTAAAATAATGTCGTTTTCATCTTTCCGTTCAAAATATATATCAGATAGAACACTATAACTGAATTTAGCCATTGTTTAAACAATAATGAAGAAAAAAAAAAATGAATGGATGGATTAATATACTATTGCTCGAAGTTTCGACATGATCTTTTTTACCTCTTTGAAACATAATATAACAGGTACTTGGTTTTACCAGTTATTTCCATTGGTTTTAAATTTATTTGCAATTTTCAGGTATTTAAGTTATGTAATATTAGATGGCAATAAAATCATTTTTTACCTTTTATAAATGAATTGCCAGATACCACATAATTTGAGAGTTCTATTGTCATTTTTGTCAAAATTTTGATACACCCTTCTATGTGGACTAGGTCCAAATATGGGCCAACTTCTCCTAATTTCAACAGAATTATTTTTTGGGTCAATAAGAACTCTTGTACAAAATTGCATCAAAATATATGCATATTATCCACTTTCACATACAAATAACTTCTCAAAAAATATGACGTGCATTTGTACCGAATATCTTACCTTGGGTCAGAAAAATTGCTGTAACTCAAAAAGTGCAGTCCCGATGCATGGACATGTATATATAGGAATGTAGGGGAGAGTTAGGACTACAAAATAGTAAATTTGTGTTTTGACTCAGCTTGACTCACAGGAGTTGTGCTCTATGAAGTAGGAAATTTCCGAGAAATTTGACCTTTTTTAAAAAAAATATTTAAATTGTTCTGAAAACAGTAGAGCTTCAATTTTTTTACCAGTAATAGGAAATAAGTTAAGTTACAACACAAAATTTATTTCGTCCAAAAATCTTGAAAAACAAAAAAGTTATGATAATTTAAACTTTAAAAATTAACTAAAAATATCATAAATTTACTAAATTCTGAAAAAGCCCATTTTGGACCACCCTGTTCTCAGTGAAATAGTTGAAATAGAGTTCTATTTTTTTGGCTCCCGAGGTTTACTACTGTCTACTTTCATATGAGTCTAATAACTTTAAAATCGGAGAACAAAAACCAAAAGGAGTTTTGGCCGCTATCTCAAAATATTGACCACAGTGCGTTTGCTATATAACCTAAATAAAAAAGTTCACTCAAAGTTTGCTTATCAAGGTTTTTGAGAAATGTTCAACACTCGTGTGTTGTTCAGTGGAACACACTAAAACAAAAAATCTTTAACAACAAGAAGTTCTTAAAACTAAAACGCAAGTCTTTTGCTGCAATAATTCAAAGAACAAGTGCACAAAGATTTATGCCACTTTAAATATAAAAAATTTATTTACTTAGAAAAATAAAAAAAAACAAGAAAGTGAAAATATAAAAAAGAAAAATAAAAATAAAAATAAAAAGAAAAAATTATACAAATATTATATATTCACGTACGAATATTTTCTCAACATTAGCATTTATTTGTTTAGTAACCAAATATTTTATGCTGTTTGAAAAGAAAAATGTGTGTAAGAAAGAAAAAAACGACAATAACTTAAGAAAAACTACAGACTTTTCTTAGCGGGTAAAGTGTATAAAAGTCGCAATTTACATTAGACAGAAAAATGGGCAGACAGACGAGATTTGTAGGCAAGGGGTTGAAGAGGTAGAGTGTGTATTTCATGACTAGTGTTGTTGTTTAAGCAAGAGCAAAAGAGAATTCAAAAAATGTCTGCCCTGTTTCTGTCCTATGTAAATTGCGACAAAAGGAAGTGCTGGCATGTAAGTGTTCTTGTGTCTTTTAAATATAAGCTGCATTTCATGGCCCTGTTTATCTGTTTCCTTTTTTCTATGTGAATGAAATGTGTTGCTTGTGCTTGTAATTCATTTAAAATAAATTTTTAACACTTGTGCTCTTCAGCAGCACTTTTAAGTGGCATGTATTTTATTTATTTTGTTTTTTCAATTTTTTTTCTTTATTTTCTTAAAAGCAACTTATTTTACAGCCACTTTTAAAAATTTCCTTTTACGAGTGGTTAAGCTTAAATAAATAGATTTTCTCTTTAGTTCCCAAGGTTGTTTAATTGTTAAACATAAAACTAAATGGGCTGTTTAAATAGAAAACTAAAGATTAAAATAAAATTCATTAAAAATTTAACATTTTTAGTTCGTTAAAAACAATGTGCAATAAAATAAAATTTTAAAATGGACCTTAACTTCCAACTTCAGGTATTTATTATATTTAAAACAAATCATTTAAAATAAAATTCATTAACAATTTTATATTCTTGGTTCATTAAAACCACTGTGCAATATAATAAAAATTTAAAATGGACCATAATTTCCAACTTCAGGTATTTTTAATATTTAAAGAAAGTATTTAAAATAAAATTCATTAAAAATTTAACATTTTTAGATCGTTAAAACCACTGTGCAATAAAATAAAATTTCAAAATGGACCTTAACTTCCAACTTCAGGTATTTATTATATTTAAAAAAATCATATAAAATAAAATTCATGAACAATTTTATATTTTTGGTTCATTAAAACTACTGTGCAATAAAATATAAATTTAAAATGGACCATAACTTCCAACTTCAGGTATTTTTAATATTTAAAGAAAAGATTTAAAATAAAATTCATAAAAAATTTAACATTTTTAGTCCGTTAAAAGCACTGTGCAATAAAAGAAAATTTCAAAATGGACCTCAATTTTTTTAAACTAAAATTCAATCAAATTTTAACATTACACATTCGTTAAAAACACTGTGCAATAAAATAAAATTTTAAAATGGACCTTAAATTCCAACTTCAGGTATTTTTTTATATTAAAAAAAACGATTTAAAATAAAATTCATTAACAATTTTAAATTTTTAGTTCGTTTAAACCACAGTGCAATAAAATAAAAATTCAAAATGGACCTTAACTTCTAACTTCAGGTATTTTTTTATTCAAAAAAAAGATTTAAATTAAAATCCATTAAAAATATGCCCTTTTTGCGTTCGTTAAAACCACTGTGCAATAAAATAAAATTTCAAAATGGACCCTGCTTTTGGACTTCAGGTCTTTTTAACCGACTTCAAAAAAGAAGGAGGTTATCAATTCGTCTGAATGTTGCGTTTTTTTATGTATGTAACCGCAGAACTCAGCCATTTCTGAACCGATTTTAAAATTTTTTTCTTTATTTGTAAGGCTATGCTTTCAGGTTCATTATATTAAAAATTAAAGGGTGTCCCATACATCATACATGTTTTTTACGTGTATTTAGAACCGTAAAGACCACCAAATTGAAATTTTAAAAAATTGCGTGTCGCTATACCTCCCAACGGCAGAAATTAAAAAAAAAAATAATTTAAAATTTAAAGGGTGTCCCCATAGGTGACATAATATGACCTATTTGGGTCTATCTTTTGAATCGTTATAGACTAAACCTTGCAAATTTGACAGAATGTCAATTACTATGACCGTTATAAAAAAATGTATAAATATTCAAAATTTTAAATTAAAGGGTGCTCCAATAGTTCATTTAATTTGATGTATATGGCCATACTTTTGAACAGTTGTACACAGACCGCTGAAATTTACAAAGAACCTGTAGTGCTAAGTCAGCTATAACAAAAAGTATAATATTTGAATTTGGAACTAAAAGGGTGTCCCAATAGTTAATGTAATTCTATGTATGTCGCCAAACTTTTGAAATGTTAGAGACAGTCAGCTGAAATTTACAAGGAACCTGTATTGCAAAGTCCACTATAGCAAGTATACAATTTGAATTTAGAAATTAAAGGGTGTCCCCATAAATTAATTTGATCTATATGGCCCTATCTTTTGAACCGTTAAACACAAACACTTAAAAATTAGGCAGAATCTCCACTACTTTCTCTTGTATGATAACAAGTATACATACAAGTATACATACATGTAACTTGATATATATGGTTAAACTTTTTAACCGTTATAGACAGACAGTTGAAATTTATAAAGAATCTTTATGACCAAGTCCTTTATAACAACAGGTCTTTAAATTAAAATTGTAAATTAAAGGGTGTCCCAATAGGAAATGTTACTTGATCTATGTGATCCTATCTTTGAAACCATTATACACAGAGGCTTGAATGGTGTCCCCATACAAGACGGATGCTGGTGAAAATAGCCTAACTTTTAAACAGTAATAGGGAGAGGCTTGACATTCACATAGTCTATACTTTTTTCCCTCTAATTTTGGCGCATATTTTATTTGGTTTAAATCTAATTCTTACAGATTACTTCTTACATTTTTAGTTTAGAATTGGTGCCCTTCTATATGTTTTGAAGTCGGTGTTTTTTTTTTGCAAGAATTATTAATAATAAGGAAAAGATTTAAAATAAAATTCATTTATAATTTAAAATTTAACATTAGTTAAAACAACTGTGCAATAAAATAAAATTTTAAAATGGACCTGAACTTCCAACTTCAGTTCTTTTTAATATTTAAAAAAAGATTTATAACAAAATTCATTTAAAATTTAATATTTTTAGTTCGTTACAACCCCAGTGCATTGAAATAAAAGTCCAAAATGGACTTAAATGGACTTAAAACTCCAGATGTTTTTTCATATTTAAAAATTAGTAAAAATTATTTAATTTATTTTTTATTCTCTTACTTATTGAAACTTGAAAGTAAGTCATTAAATTTTAACAAAAACCTTAAAGAACAGTTTTTTTTTGGTTCGTATTTTTTACATTCATATGTATATTCCTTTCTTCTTAATTAAAAAAATTATATAAAAAACATTTATTTCACTATTTAAATTTAAATTAAATTGAACTTAAGCTTTTCTTTTATTCATTTTTCTGTTTACTTCGAATATGAAAAAAATGTTTATTTATTAAATTTGCAAATTCTAAATCTATAGATAAACAATAATTTAAAATTTATTCGATACAAAGATGCAATATGAAAATGTCAAATTTATGTACATGTTGTTTAGACAAATACACATATAAAATTATGAATAAGAAAAACAAAGAGAGCTGAAGTAGAAAAAAAAGAAATAATTTATTAAATACACAAAAATGAAAGATAGCAGCAGATATACCAGGAATAATAACAAATCATATTTGAAAATAATGCCACATACGTTTGTAGATGTAATGGCACACACACACACAAATGCAAGTATTATGTAGCAAAAGGATAATATGGTAAAATAATATCCTTAGTTTTGTTGTGTTTTTAACTTACACGTACATACAGATGTATAAACATTTAGATACAGTGAAAGAAACTGTAACGGGAGAGACAGTTGACTTCATTCGAATAAAATAAATTTTTTAAATGTCTCACCATTTAGCTCCATTTGCAAGTTGTAAATTTGCTTATTTTTTGTATGTTATGAAAAACCATTATATAGCATTTGCCTTATCTTATCAAATAGTAAGTTCTATAAGATCTAAACGAAAACAGTCAAAGGCATAAATTTTGCTTTGCATTAATATTTATCTATACATATAACAAAATAGTAACTCATTTCCTGGCTGGCTTTCCTTTTTTGTGTTCGCTTCATATAAAAACTACTGGATGGATTTCAACAAAAATTTGCGAGGAGGTACCCTATTAAACTGATCCCAATATAGAATCCTTTTGTTCCGCAAAAATATTTCCAGGTGAAAGTGGTGAAAACGCAGTGAAAGTACGCCAATTTTTTTTACCACTTTAAAGGTACTGCATACTTTAAGGCATCTTTTATGTTTGAAATCAGTATATTTTAAACACGGCTCCGCAACAGATAGCGCTGTTTTAAAATAAGGACAAAATCTTAACTAAAAACGGCATATTCTAAACAGATGGCGCTGTTTTAAAATAGTAATAAAATATGAATTACACACTGTGTAATTTTTTAAGTCATGGCAAAATAACCATAAACGGACACCACTACGTCATAAAAGACCAAAAAAAGGCCGCTGTCTCCCAGTTTTGCCCAAAGTCCTCCAGGTTTTTTTTTATGGGCCCTCAAAGATGTGGGGCCTCGTTGTCATTTTTGCAAAAAAATGATCATATACTCAAGCTCATATTTTGCAAACCGTTTGGAATTTTGATATACTCTCTGCGGCAAAGTTGTAGCTCTTGTCATAAAGAACAAAAAGTGTGAACAAAAAACTTCCTAGGAATGATTCTTAACACCGTTTAGGTAGCGCTTAGGTAGCTAAAAAATTTTCGGGAAATTTTTCACTTTTGCGGCTACCTAAGCGCTACCTAAACGGTGTTAAGAATCATTCCTAGGAAGTTCATATATTATAGAAAGTTGTTTATTGAGATCTTAGGTTCATTTTTGTAGTTGACTGTTTCCTTGAATTTTGAACGGTTTGCTACCTATGGACCTGAACAGGGGAAAAAAGGTAAAAAAAATTGAATTTTTTAAAGTTTTTTGCGATTTTGACCTTGAATATGAAGTTTTTTTTGATTTTATATGTTCACAATTTTTGTTCTTTATGACAAGAGCTATAACTTTGTCTCAAAGAGTATATCAAAATTTCAAACAGTTTGCAAAATATGAGCTTGAGTAAATGATCATTTTTTGCAAAAATGACATCGAGGCCCCACATCTTTGAGGGCCCATAAAAAAAACCTGGAGGACTTTGGGAAAAACTGGGAGACAGGGGTCTTTTTTTTTCTTTAATCACGTAGTGGTGTTCGTATATGGTTATTTTTTTCCGTGTTGCACTGTGTTACTTAATGACCAATGGCCAATTTAATAAATTTGAAATTGATTTGTATTTTTACTTTGTGGAATTACATTGTTATTAAAATATGTTAAATGCCCTTTATAGAGGTTTACAATAATTTTTTAGAATTTTATATAAATTTTATACAGGGATAGGTACCTTTATATAAAGTACATATATAAAGTACGTAAGATTCTTAAAATTTGGTGTGGATTACTTTTATAGCAAAATCGAACAAAATATTGTTAGGACGCACACAACGTGTGTGGGCACAGCTGGCATATAATATATTGAAAACCTTAATTCAAGAACTTGAAGGCTACCCTTCTTAAATCGACATTTGAACACCTCTCTGTGCTTGTTTTGTATATGAAATATATCCCACACTCGTAACCTCCTTCAACATTGACTTGCACCTTCACTGGTGGATTTTTTATCCCGTAATGCCCATAGATTGCCAAAAATGGAGAGGGTCTTTGCCACATATTCGGAACAAGCGTGGTACGGCAGTGACCATCATCTTTTAATTGGCACAATTCGTTTAAAAGTAGCAGCCATCAAAAGAGTGGATAAAGCGCAACGTCCATAAATTGAAGAACCTAAGTCCAGCCAGTGCAAGACAAAAAAAAAAATAATGTTTCACGGTTGCTGCTATCATTTGCGGGTCATCCCGCTGAAGTACGGACGAAATAAGCAATATCCTTCTTAGTCGAATGTAACCGCGTTGATTTAGTATATTGCGGGACAGCGGATTTGGATGTTATTTAAGCTTCCTTAAATACGTAACTGTATAGTTCGCTATTTCTGATTCAAATGATGGCACGTTTAGATCTTTGGGGATGTTCGATTTTTTTATATACCAAGGAGCAACCGTGATTATTTGTAGAATCTTATTTTGTCGCCTTTGTATTTTTTCTACATTGCTAGCTGAGGCAGCGCCCCATAATTGAATGCCATAACACCAAATTGGTTTTAGAATTGACTTGTTAAATAAAAGTTTGCAATCTAAGGCGAGAGTAGAATTTCTAAAAATAAGCCAGTTTAGTTGGACGGATTTTAACTTTATTTGAGGTTACTTTGATTCTTTTTGGCGTTTCCAAGTAAGGCGCCAGTCAAGATATATGCCGGCATATATGACGTCTGAAAGCTAAGGTATCTTTTGGTTATTTATGCGAATATGGGGGACCCGTTTCTCTACGCAGTGTGAAAGTTATGTGAGTAAATTTTTGTTCATTCACTTTTAATACTTAAATATGTGGTCTTATAAATATCCTGATACTACTGTAGGCCTTTCGTGAGTGCTTAAAAAAACTGTGTGTCCAGCTTTTCCAAATAATACAGTGCCTAATTGGAATACTAAGTAAACCAGTTTCATTAACGCTATCGACAAACATATAGTCTACAAAGGAAATAAAATAAAGCAAATAGAGACACAAAGGGCACATTGAATACTGCTAGATCTCGTAAAGAAAAAACAAATCTGCCCTCAATATATTTTACACTGGACAAGAATGTCGAAAACAGTGTCTGCCAAGATAAACGTAAATGGATCTGGTCAAAGAAGCCGTCATAGCATTCGCAATTCATAGAACGAAAGATTTATACAGAATTCCAAAGAAGCTAACCCAGATATCGTTTGCTAATTACAAACCACTTAAAACAAAAAATGGAGATTTAGTTACTTCCAAAAGAGACCAGATAGATGTATGAGTAGAGCACTACATCGATGTTAGCGAACACATTTTTTTTAAGACAACACAACTTGCGATGTTTTTGCTTGTCTGCAGAACGCACCAAGAGTGTTTGGCAGGCAACAAACCCGCAACCCCCATACTGATAGACTAGCATGCCACCAATAATTTTATTGAAGGACATCATCTAACACTGGTCACAATCAAACTGATAGCAATCATTACAATACTCGGGAAGATATACCCATAGACAGCCTATAGAAACTTTCGAAACTATGGTTGCAATAGTGGCCATGAAAAATAACAAAGCTCCTTGACCGGATAATTTATCTCTCCTGAAATCAGCGCCAAGTTTATCTACCACGTTATAAAACATATTTTGATAATAAACTCACTGTGCGGTGACCGAAATTAAGGCCTTATTATTAATATACAAAAAAAAGGGACTTTTAAAAATGCAAAAATTGGCGTGGTATAACCCTTATCAATATCTCTTCATCAACATACGGCTATTAGTCACATTAGATCCGCTTCTGGGCAGGTTGGCTTCCGTCCTTCAAATCATTCTTTGGCCAACATTTGACGGTTCATAATTAAGTAATCTGTTGAGTGGAAGTCGTACTTGATATTCATCGGTTTTGAGAAAGCATTCGATACGCTTTGCCATTCAGCTATTCAGAATGCAAATTTATCTCGACAATATTATTGATGTGTTAAAGCCCTATAGCATTTTTATTATAAAACGTTATGGGTAATTAGCATAATATTAAATAATTAATATTTGAATTCCCAAAAATTTTATTAATAACTAAATATGCAACTGCTTGTGCAAACCTTAGCAACACTTGTTTTTTTTTCGATTCTCTTGCGAGAACAAAATTAACTTGTGTATGCTTTTCATCACACCTTACGTCTGCATTCAGTGATGGCAAAAAACCATCCAATTGTAGAAGGACAGTAAGGAAAAATAAAAACGTGGTTTGTTTGTTGGTGTTTTGTTGAAGCTTTAATATTCTGTAATCTTATTCTATTAACATGCATAATTCTCATTGTGTTTTGTAGAATTTTATTACTTATAGAGTATTTTTGGCTTCTCTAAAATTAGGAAGGTTTCCTGATGATCTGGCCTGAGCAACCAGTGAAATACGTATAGGGACTACCTCTTTCCCCCAACAAATAAATTGCATTTTTATTATAAAACGTTATGGGTAATTAGCATAATATGAAATAATTAATATTTGAATTCCCAAAAATTTTATTAATGACTGTTGAATTGTTCATGATGGCTGTATTAGTGACTCATTCACAAATTTCATAGAAGATACCCTCATGGCAAGTCATGTGTTAGTTTTCTTCCCTTTAGGGTACTAGCGACAATAAAAATATATCAATTCGAATTCAGTTCACACCTCTTTCTGTAGATTAAAATCAATTAAAGGATCTTTAAAAAAATTGTGTTTTTTTTTCAATTTTCTATCAGTGTATTTCTTTAAGCCTTTCTAGTCATATAATTTTCACAAAGACTAATTTTAGTCTTGTTTGTGGTTCCTGAAACTTAAATGGTCATGAATTTTTATGAGCACTGTAGCTCATTGCAAAAGAAAAGGGAGAAAAAAGAAGC
The DNA here is from genome assembly GCA_949628195.1 of Phasia obesa. NCBI lineage: Eukaryota > Metazoa > Arthropoda > Insecta > Diptera > Tachinidae > Phasia > Phasia obesa. The sequence goes on along the minus strand of OX451216.1, from coordinate 138,702,761 downwards.
AGGAGAAAGAGAAAATAAAAGATACATACGAGTATTTGTTAGAAAGATAATGTTGAGCCTTTATACGTGTCATAGAACATATTCATATTTCATTTAAGTTTATTGTTTAACCATACATTTTATTGAAACCAAAATAACAAAATGAAATAAGAACGAAAGAAAAAAAAAAAAACTATAAAATCTTGTAAACACTTTGCAAAGAATACTTTATATAGAATACTAGACTAAAACTCACTAACTCTTTGTATAAGTGTAAGTTCAACTAAGGCAACAGTTTCTTGTTTCTTCCTTAAATAAACCAAAAGCTTGTGGCTTTTTCTTTAACCCGACTTGTGAAAGGATGATGAGTTTATAAAATTTTGTTAGTAAACAAGTTTTATTTAATTTTTGTTTCATTTTCTGTTAAACTTTTCATTTTGGCAATTTTTCAAATAAAATAAAATAAATTTTGTAAATGTAAACTACTTGTAAAATAACGACAAAACTGAGGTAATAGAAATAATGTTAAATAATATAAATCACTTACAATGACTCTAGAGGTTAAAGAAATGAAAAAAAGAAAAAAAAAGGGTTTACACATGTCATTTCTTTGCCAGCAAAATAAAGAGAAACAGTCCGTCTTTTGAACAAAATTATTTATTTGCCAATTATGAAAAAAATATAATAATAAAATATTAAAGCAGTTTAAAATTAATATTATTGTTATATTTATTATTGATTTTTGTATTGTGAGCAATAGCTGTTTGGTTCGTTGTGGAAAATTTATGGCAATTGTTCTTAACGTACTCGTCCTATCACTTCTGAAGTCAGGACAACGTATCCTTATAATGCGAAACATGCCTGCTTAGTAACAACTATAGTAAGTTAACAATAACCAGGGGTTTAAGCAGAACGTGTGGTTTTCAACAAACATTTGAAATCGAACCTTAACAATAAATAGATTGCCTCAAAGTGTGCTGGCCAATTAAATAGTAAGTTTGAAAAAGTTATCTTAAACAGATAAGCCTTTTATATTACACACTGTGTAATTTTTTAGGACATGGCAAAATAACCATATACGGACATCACTACGTGATAAAAGACCAAAAAAAAGACCCCTGTCTCCTAGTTTTGCCCAAAGTCCTCCAAGTTTTTTTATGGGCCCTCAAAGATGTGGGGCCTCGATGTCATTTTTGCAAAAAATGATCATTTACTCAAGCTCATATTTTGCAAACCGTTTGGAATTTTGATATACTCTCTGAGGCAAAGTTGTAGCTCTTGTCATAAAGAAGAAAAATTGTGAACATATAAAATCAAAAAAAAACTTCATCTTCAAGGTCAAAATCGCAAAAAAACTTTAAAAAATTCAATTTTTTTTACCTTTTTTCCCTTGTTCAGGTCCATAGGTAGCAAACCGTTCAAAATTCAAGGAAACAATCAACTACAAAAATGAACATAAGATATCAATAAACAACTCACTTACGGGAGAAGGCTTTATAGTATATCAATGTTGAAGTAAAGAAAAAACAAATGAAATTAAAAAATTTTCGGGAAATTTTTCACTTTTGCGGCTACCTAAGCGCTACCTAATCGGTGTTAAGAATCATTCCTAGGAAGTTCATATGTTCTAAAAAGTTGTTTACTGAGATCTTAGGTTCATTTTTGTAGTTGATTATTTCCTTGAATTTTGAACGGTTTGCTACCTATGGACCTGAACAAGGGAAAAAAGGTAAAAAAAAAATTGAATTTTTTAAAGTTTTTTGCGATTTTGACCTTGAAGATGAAGTTTTTTTTTGATTTTATATGTTCACAATTTTTCTTCTTTATGACAAGAGCTACAACTTTGCCTCAGAGAGTATATCAAAATTCCAAACGGTTTGCAAAATATGAGCTTGAGTAAATGATCATTTTTTTGCAAAAATGACATCGAGGCCCCACATCTTTGAGGGACCATAAAAAAAACCTGGAGGACTTTGGGCAAAACTGGGAGACAGGGGTCTTTTTTTTTGGTCTTTTATGACGTAGTGGTGTCCGTATAAGGTTATTTTGCCATGACTTAAAAAATTACACAGTGTGTATTTTAAACACGGTTGCGCAACAGATGACAAAATATGAATTACTTATTGCCAAATAGTTAAATTAATAAAATTTGTATTTGATTTGTATTTTTACTTTATCGAATTACATTGTTATTAAAATATTTTAAACACGTTTTACAGAGCTTTACAATAATTTTAAGAATTTTAGAATTTTATTTAAATTTTAGAATTTTATCCAGTGATGGGTACCTTTATATAAAGTAAACACGTAGAATTTGGTGTGGATTACCTTAAGAGAAAAATCAAACGAAATATTGTCAGGACGCACTCAAATTGTGTAGGCACAACTAGTTTGAAATAAACTTGTTTTTGTTTTAATTTATTTATTAATGCATTTTTGGGGATTTTATAAAATTAAGAAAAAGATTTCCCGAAGTTCTAAAGATCCTCAGCAACCAGTGAAATACCTACAAATAAATTGCATTTTTATTAAAAAATATTATGAGTAACATAGTGCATTAGTAAAAAAAATACTCTAACTTAACCGTATAGGTTCGATTGTACTGCCAAAGTGTAGTAAAACCAAATACTCAGTTTGGCGAATTTGGTCACCACTTAATATTTGTGATCCCGGAAAGATTGTGAAAATCAGTGGGTCCTTTAAAAAGGGTGTCATCAGTTTTTGTCTAATATCTTATTCATACTAGGCGATAGCGCTTAACTTTGTTCAGCAATAATGTAGCTGAGGATTCATAGAATTCTATTAAAAAATTGCGTGCTTATCGGTGAAAAACTATATGTACGCGATATAACGAATATGACAAAATAAACACCTGTATGACAGAGAGTTAAATATGTTTCGTTATCAGTTTTCTCCATTTTTTATTTCTTAAGAATTATTTAAATGGCAATTCATAAATTTTTTATAATGCTACTTTTATTTTTACAAAAATATAATAACAACTACACCAAATACATATTAACAAAATTCCATTAATAACAAATACATACATACACAAAGAATCTTACACGCATTCTATGGATATAAAATCATGTGTAAAGAAACATAATAATGAAAAATAAATTATTATTTTTGAAAAAAAAAACTGCAAACACATTTAAAAGCTGTTTAGTTTATAAGAACATCCTCTAAGCTTTAATACATACGTACACATAAATTTTCTCAAACGCACGTATGTAGATATACAGTGTAAAACAAAAAAAAACACTTGTTACCTTGTTACCTCATAGAAAAAAGTCCGGTTTTAAAAATAATGTTCTTTTTATATGAAGTTTGACTTAAGACAAACTTTTGTCTGGTATAGACACTAGGTTACATTTGAAATAAGGGCTGGCCAATCAAAAAAGTTGCAAAGGCTGTTAATGTATTAGTCAGGAGTTTTTGCATGCTTCTCTTTAAAAAAAATAAATCGATTGTGTGATCGTGAACTATAGTGGAGAATTAAAAATTTTTTTAGGCGTTAAAATGGGCAGTTTAAGTAGTCAATTTAAACTTTTTCCTCTTTACGTAAATATAATGTATTATGTATTAATATGGGAATTTGTATAGACACTAAATTAACTTTCATATATCATATTTATATGACAGTTAATAAGACTAGAGATTCATAAAAAGGTGGGCTAAATCTTCAGTGATCCGTACATAACAAAACAGTTATACACATCACTGGTGAGACCAATTTTAGAATATGGTTCAATTTCTAATTTTCTGCTTAAGACATGGCAGCCTGGAGTTCATCTTCCATCCTATCGTAACAGAATGAAATTAATCAGATTAACAACGCTCATAAGCTCCAAAACAATGCTTAATATCTCTTTTGCACTCAACTTAATTAATGGAAAAATTGCAGCCGTATTCCCGAATTCTAATATATGTTTCAATATTCCGCGTCGTTTAACTCGATGCTGTCAGCCACTGTTCTTACATTAATTATTACACACTGTGTAATTTTTTAAGTAATGGCAAAATAACCATATACGGACACCACTACGTCATAAAAGACAAAAAAAAAATACCCTTGTCTCCCAGTTTTGCCCAAAGTCCTCAAGGTTTTTTTTTATGGGCCCTCAAAGATGTGGGGCCTCGATGTCATTTTTGCAAAAAAATGATCATTTACTCAAGCTCATATTTTGCAAGCCGTTTGAAATTTTGATATACTCTCTGAGGCAAAGTTATAGCTCTTGTCATAAAGAACAAAAATGGTTAACATATGAAATCAAAAAAACTTCATCTTCAAGGTCAAAATCGCAAAAAACTTTGAAAAATTCAATTTTTTCTACCTTTTTTCCCCTGTTCAGGTCCATAGGTAGCAAACCGTTCAAAATTCAAGGAAACAATCCACGACAAAAATGAACCTAAGATCTCAATAAACAACTTTTTAGAACATATGAACTTCCTAGGAATGATTCCTAATACCGTTTAGGTAGCGCTTAGGTAGCCGAAATGAATTTAAAAATTTTCGGGAAAATTTTCACAGGAAGTTCATATGTTCTAGAAAGTTGTTTACTGAGATCTTAGGTTCATTTCTGTAGTTGATTGTTTACCTGAATTTTGAACGGTTTGCTACCTATGGACCTGAACAGGGGAAAAAAGGTAAAAAAAATTGAATTTTTCAAAGTTTTTTGCGATTTTGACCTTGAAGATGAAGTATTTTTGATTTTTTGAGATTTTGACCTTGAAGATGAAGTTTTTTTGATTTTATATGTTAACAAGTTTTGTTCTTTATGACAAGAGCTACATCTTTGCCTCAGGGAGTATATAAAAATTTCAAACGGTTTGCAAAATATGAGCTTGAGTAAATGATCATTTTTTTGCAAAAATGGCATCGAGGCCCCACATCTTTGAGGGCCCATAAAAAAAAACCTGGAGGACTTTGGGCAAAACTGGGAGACAGGGGTCTTTTTTTTTGGTCTTTTATCACGTAGTGGTGTCCGTATACGGTTATTTTTTCCGTGTTGCACTGTGGTATTCAAACTCAGATCCAATTAGAAGAATTTGTAAAGATTTTAATAGTTTGTATCAATTTATTGATTATTCATTATCATTATATGTTGTATAACGAGATATAATTGTTTATTTGAAGAACTAATTGTAGTTTTAAGTAAAATGTAAACATATGTTATAATCTATAACCATTACAGCTATAGACTAAATAGGTAAATAATTGCAAAGATAAAAAAAATTGATTGTTTTTACAGCACATAAAATGACATTATGTTCCTAGGATTTTTTATTTATTTGCATCCTAAAACAAAAGAGGCCTAATGTCATCTGACATTAAATTTTTCTCTCACGCCATACGTAGCAAAAGCTCAGCCCTAATAGTCTTAATATATGACGATATAATTAAATAGATGTTCTAACAAATTATCCAAAAACTATAATGAGAAGGAAAATTTGTACTTGGTTATGCCTTTCAATGTACAATTCTAATTTTGTTGAATATCAGTACTTTACTTTTTACATTTTATTACAGGTGATTGAGTGTGCGACAACAATATACATACTCGTATATATATGTACATACTCTTATATGTGCATATATATGTATATACATATCTAAAGAAGCGTACGTGTTTTAAAACCATTAAAGCACACTCACCCACACAGCCTCATTAAAAATTTACTTTAATGTTTTTACTTTGTTTTAACCCTTGACGTCTATTTTATTACTTGTATTTTCTAAATGTATCTCTAAAAAGTATGGAAGAAAACTTTTTCTTAGTTTTATCTCCAAAATTAACTGCAAATTTTGTAATTTATTTTACATTACATGATGTGTTAATGTAGCTTTTAAGGTTATATCTAACAAACATTCGTACTTTAATTAAAAGTTAAACTAATTTTTTGACAAATACATAGTTTTTTATTTATAAGATTTAAAAACGTCGTTCTTTATTAACACAAACCCAATGGCAGCAATTAAATGGTTTGAATAATTTTTAACAAAATTCAATTCAAATGGTAAACCAATGTGTTGCATACTTTAGGGCTTTTTGAAATGATAAATAAAAAAGGCCAGCCGAATAATATTTTTATGTTATTATTTTTATTATGTAAGTTTATATTAAAAGTAGTGTAAATTTCAGGGTAAGAAAATGTTGATTTTCAAATATGTATTCAAAAAATCTTAATAAAATATAATGGCCCATAATCACAGTCAAACACTAAAGTCGGTTCTTTTAAAAAACAACTTTAAATTAAAGAACTGCTTTAAATGAGTTGGCAACTATAGTCAAAATTAAAGCAAATTTTAACTTAAACCAACTTTATGTGGGTGCCACATCAAAAGCAAGAAATGTTTTCATACAATCTGCAATAAAATACAAGCAGATGGCATCTCTAAACAAAAAAGAAAAAACAGAAAAAAAGGTCGCAAAAATTTGTTTACTTTTTGTTTTTTATTATTTACATATATTGTAAAATTAAATAAAACAATAACTAAAATTAAGGAAATGGAAATACAGGAAAAGATAAGTCAATTATTTGATATTTTATGTTACAATTAATTACATTACGAGTTTTTAGCAGGAGCAAAAGCAGCCACGAGAAAGAGAGGCAAACTGGAGCTCAGCTGAAAAAGAATATTTGCGGCAATGTATAAATATGAATATCTTATAAATTTTGAGCTTCCTTACGTCCTCTAAATCCTCAAGTATTGCAAAATCTTGAAAATATTTTCCATTTTACACTTTTTTTTATAAAATAAAAAAAACACAATTAACAATTTTTCTAAATATTACTTTTTTTGTTTTTTTTTTTTAGTTTTTGTTTTAATGCGGCAATCAGCTGTGTGATTTAGAGTGATGCTAAATTGGTTAAAAAGAACTTCAGCTTGTTTTAATTTTAAAACATGCTTTTGAGTTAAATGTATACTTTTACTTGTCTATAGTTAACAAAATTGTTAGTTTTAACAAAAGTAAACTTTTTATTTCTTAAAGTGTACTTTATTGTTGACTATGATTATGGGCCAATATATTTAGGCTAATCGCGTATATTTCGTTGGTTTTTTATTTAAATATTAGAAATAAAATTACGCTGCTGCAGATATTAGTCGATATAAAATATAAAACAACGCTTTTGGGAAATTTTTATTCTCTGTCTGTCTCTGTCTAACTGTCTGTGATAGCATCAAGTAAAATTTACTGAAAGGTGCTTAAGTTCCTCGAGAGAAAATAGAGAGAAAACAGCGATAGAAAACAGTTTTATCGATTTAATGATTATAAAAACTTGGTAGGACCCATATTTTCTAGGGGGTCAAAATCACTTTTATAGGAAAATAGTATTATGAAAATCAAAATATAGTAGAATTTTCGAAAATACTGGGTGGAGGGGTCATTGCACCCCCTGAATGACCTTCGTACGCCAATGGTAGCACCTTTTATTTTTGTGAGCTGTTATTTTAACTATTTGCGGTACTCTAACACTAATAATTTTAAAATTTGATATACATTTTTGAATTTTATTTCAAGCCTATTTCGCATTATTCAATTGGCTATTTGGCAAGAAGTAATTCATATTTTGACATTATGTATTTTAAAATAGCGCCATCTGTGTTTAAAATATCCCACTTTCAAAAATAAGAGATGCCGTACCAAGGCGAATTCATACCAGGTGTGAGCAGTAGAGCATCAACTACAACAAAACAACAACTTTGACATTAGATTAGCAGATATGAAACAATGTATTTTTGACAAGACATTAGCAAAAAAACAAGAGCAAAAAACAATCAGCTGGTCTATCAACTCCACCTGGTATGAATTCGCCTTGTGCCGTACTAAGCAAAAGTTTTAAACCGGAAATTGAGTACTTTTACTGGCTTTTCTCAACTTTCTCTTGGAAATGAGATATTTTTGCGGAAAAAAGTATCTTATATTGGAATCAGGATGCTAAGATATCTTCTTAGAAAATTCTGTTAAACTCCATCTAGTATTTTTTATGCGATTCGAACACAAAAGAAAAACAGACAGACGGGAAATGAGTTACTGTTTTATTATACTTATGTATAGATTAGTTTTATTTAAGCAATCAAAATAATTAATTTTTAATCCCTTTTTAATTGTTGCAACATTGTTTTTTCAAGAATCTTCATCGCAATGGTTATGTTTAATTTAGGACAAATTATTACAAACATAAAGAATTTGTATTCTTAATGCTTTTGGCAATCTTCACTACAGGTAAATTGAATTCAGAGTCCAAATATATATGCCTTATTTGTTAATTCCCCTTAACCCCCTTAAAAATACAATAATTAATTTTAAGCACTTAAATTACCTTCTGCTGCGACCCTACACAAATGCGTTTTGCAATAATAATAATAGCGTTATTGTCATTGCGAACGTGTATAAATATGCTTTAAGAATAAATGTGCTTTTAAGTCTGTAATTGAAATTTATTGCTCTTTTGTAAAGACTGTGTTTTCTTTAAATAAACCGCTTATTATTATAATTTTTATTATCATTACTGAACAAAATAAATCTTATTTTATTTCCAAAGAATTCAATTAAATTCAATTTTATAAATCCATTAAAGTACTTTTACGTGTTTGTGTCCATAACAAAATATTATTAAAGCAAAAATGACATATAAATAACTTGAATGACTTTAATTGAATGCAAAAATAAAATTTTAGTAGGAATTTAGTGTTAGAAATAGTCGAAAAGAATGAACGAGAAGTAAGCAAACGTTAGGATATCTATACATATAATAAAACACCAACTCATTTTCTGTCTCTGATAGACTGTCTATCAGATGGTGCTGTTTTAAAACAATGAAAAAATATGAATTTCTTACTGCCAAACAGCCAATTGAATAAAATTTGTATTTGATTTGTATTTTTACTTTGTGGAAAACCTTTCTTATAAAAATATTTTATACACCTTTTACAGAGCTTTACAATTTAGAATTTTATCTAAATTTTAGTTTTATCCAGGCATATCAAGGTACCTCATACCTTTACATAAAGTAAATAGTTAAGAGTGTTAAAATTTTTTGTGGATCACTTTCAAAACAAAATCGAACAAAATGTGTGGGGGCACACATCGAACAACTAGCTATGAATACTTTGTGTGTGTATTTTAAAATAAAATAAGCTTTCATTTTTAGCGTTTTAGTTTTAGAATTAAAGATGAAACAGAACTGCAACTTCAGGCAAAATCCCTGCCAAACAAACAGTGACCTTAACAGTGTCCAAAACCATGGTTTCTCTTTATTAAACGAATACAATTCATTCTGGATACTGTCCAGATAATGGGTGTTAAGAAATAAGAGCGTAAGAAAAAGGCTGTCAAAATCCAATAGATTTTATATGACGGTCATTTTCTACGAAGATTTTATATGTTTTGGCTAATTTTAGAACGAGCAACTTTGAACTAAAGACCTTCTTCCGCATTTTCGAGTCTCACGTAACTTCTAACATTTGTCTAAGGATAATATTCCTACACTGAGGGAAAAACAACGTTGCAAAATCGACAACGATTGTGGTCACTTTGATACCTTTTCGTTGTCACTTTTGTTTGACAACGGGTGTTGTCAACTTGTAAACGAACGTGGTCTAATTGACACGGAGTGTTTTCAATTTGACAACGAACGTGCTTTAATTATAACGCACATTATAGCGCAAGATTCTATTGCAGATTATGTCAAAACAACTGGAGAAAGTTTTAAAGGAAGCACTGCACCAGAGAGAAGATATTTGCCTGAAAAAAAACGTAAGTAACAAAACGTTTTTATTGTAAACTGCTTATTATTTTTATGTTTATATTAATTCACAGTTCAAAACCAAGGTGGACCAATTGGTGGAGAAATGATGACCACCAACAATACATTTGCATCATATTGCTCCAAAAAGCGAGGGAGTTTTAACAAAGGTAAGAGAAATTGCGATAGGAATTATATAGAGTATCTTGAACCATTCTATTGTTATATAATTTCAGATTTGATGACACCAAAATGATGATGAAAATGAAAAATTTGCCTGTGAGCATAAATATTATTGTTATTATTTATAAGATAAATTTATTTTAGAATTAAGTTTATATAATATTGTTGGGTGCTTATAATTAAAAAAAAAAACATTTTGTGAATAAAATAAGTTTAAAAATTTATAATCTATTACAATCTGTTTTATATAATAAATTTGGAAAGGAATGAACATTAACAAAGCGATAACGGTATGATGTCAACTTTACAATAGTGTGGTATCAATTCGACACCCTAATGGTGTCAGTTTGACAACAATACGGTATCAAACTTTACACGTTCGTTGTCAATTCAGCAATCCCTCGTTATCAATATTTCGTTGTGAAATTGACAACGTCCGTGTACAATTTGAGTACAAGCGTGGTCGATACACTTTCGACACCAAATGTAGTCGTTTTGATAACGGATGGTGTCATTTTTTCTCTTGGTGTATATGTGTCTATTAATGATCCTAAGCCTAAAGCTAGTTAATTTGCTGCACATTATCTACAAATATAGTTAAGTTTTCAACTTCTTTCAGTCAGCTTGGCCGGATAATATTAGATGAGTCCATGACCTGTCAATAATGCAGTTAACCAGCTTCAAAGGTACTTCGTTTTTATAAAAGCATCTTTCTGGGCTATCCCCTCTCAGGGGGGAGTGGAGCCCACAGCCCCAGGCTGTTAGGCTAGCACACTAACTACAGGGTGTACGCCGGGACGTTATACTACTTTGTTTTACCGCCATCTTGGTAAACATTAGTATTGCCAGTTCATATTTGGTAGTAGTGAATTAGACACGTGGCAAATTTATTATGGAAAAATATTCGATAACACCGATTTTCATGAAAAAATCATAATGAGTTATGAGGCAAATTTTAATTTGAATGGATATGTGAACAAACGGAATAGTCGGTTCGGGGCAATGGGGAACCCACAAATTATTTATCAGTCACCTTTGCAGCCATTAAAAGTCCCAGTCTGAAGTGCAATTTGGTCAGGAGGAATCACTGGACCTTACGGTAAATGTGAAGCGATACTGTGATATGATTGCATGAACTGCATGCTTTGCGCTTGATTAAGATGTAGTATCAACAAGACGGTGCCACATCGCTTACATCCAGAATTACAATGGAAACAAAGTAGTATACCTTCCCTAGGTCACTGAAGCACCGATTAACGATAATGTGGTTTGAATAAAATTATTGCAGTTGAAAGGTGTCTTCCACTAGGATGGTAGGGAAATCCGGGGGTTCCAATTGTCACTGCAGGAATATGGCAAATGCTTTAACGCGGTTCACTCGGGGAAAATAGGGGCACCAGACGCTAGGGTTCCTAGAGCCTAAATCTGGAAGAAAAGGTCTGTGTGTTAAAACATACGGGTCCTCTTCGAGGCCCGACCAGTTCCCAAAGGACTGGTACCACGGGAATCGGTGGCCCCACAGAGAGCCTATCCTCTCTGTGACCGGTGGTTTAAGATCGATTTATGTAGGTAAGGTACAAAGTCGATCAAGTGTGCTGTTGCACTCTCGACAGACGGAGTTTGGATAGTCTCCAAACCCCTAAGCAAGAGGTTATAATGTGGATCTAGGCTTGCCTTGGAAAGGCTTGCGATATTATATAAATTGCTACTCATTGTGACTGTATCACACACAAAAAGCGATTGGTGGCAATCGTAAAGTGTTGTTATACTACACATGGGGGCGCTAGTCTACGCCTAAGTTTCACTCGGTGGTAAGACCACCGTGAGGTTAGGCCGAGTAGGCAGGTACTCACGTTAATATTGTTCCACTAGGATGGTAGGGACAAATCTGGATACCAGTAGGGTAGAAATCTGGATACCAGTCGACCTTCAGTTTTAATATGGACATAACTGCATATGGACCTTATGTTTTCACCATTACTGGGTATTTAATGTATATCAATATAGTAAAAATGAAACAGGAACGTGAGACTCTGACGGGAATATCTTAGAAAGCATTAAAAATGGTGGATAAACCAATTTAGTTAAGAATAATACGGTTCAGAACTCCTTCTCTAACAGGAAATGCAGGGAATTTTTTGGGTATAACCGAGGTACCTTAAGGTGATTTACTGATTTAGTGACAGCATAATTTCTCAAAAATCAAAGTACCATACGATACATATCATATTATCCAAGAGAAAGCTGATACTATGGCAGACATTGTGTGAATGTCCAGCACGTCTATTTTTAGATTTAGAAAAACGTTAAGACTCATAACAAATATGGATGATATGGGAAACCTTAAACTTAGTTAAATGCAATTACGAGAGCCTCTGTCATGAGGAAGAAGGTGGACAGGTTTAGGTAAGCATTATGAAATCAGTACAGTCGAGAGTATAGGCTAGTGACAACACAAGACTCAATGAATATTAGGTAGTCCAAAATGAGTAATGCAGAGACGAAAAATTAATAATAATGAAAATTGAAGAATATGATTCTTGCTGACTCAACCAGGAAGAGAACGAGATAGTGGGTCTCATGCATAAAACGTGAGCTTGAGCTCGGACTCGAATTTTTGAGTAAAAGGTGCTTGTCGTATGCATAATAAAATTTGAAGTATTTGCTTTTACTCACAGCTCACGTTTTATCTCGTCGTGCTCAGTTTGAACTAAGTGAGAAGAGCTTGAGCTCATTTTCATATGCATAAAAACAAGCTTTTGCTATCTTTTGAGAGCTCTTGCTCAAATTTTGTTGAGACTGCATTATAATTGACTCGCGTACACTAAAAAGGAATCATGGCTGAATATTTTGTGCCACAAAGGAATACAAAATGTTATCGACAGCGTAAAACAAATTTAGCAAGTGAGGATACAAAATTATACAGGTTTGTATTCTTAATTATTAATTTTTTTATATAACTAATAATAAAATGATAAATACATAGGTTTGATGATAGTAGCATCTGCTGGTTGGCTAATTATTTTTTTGAGGGTTAAGAAGAAGCAAGATTGATAAAATTCGACTGTTTTTAAGATTTTGTGCAGATCCTGGATTCCAAAATGGTATAGCCACAGATATTGGAGTCCATCAATCAACTGTGTCGCGAACTACTGCGGAAGTTGTAAAACTTATATCTGCCAAAGCAAGCGAGTGCTTTCCATTTGCAATTGGAGTGATTTTTTGTACTCATATAAAAATTTAAAAAACCAACAAATCAAAGCGATGAGTATATTTATAGAAAAGGCTTCCACTCTATAAATGTGCAGGCAACTTGTGATGGAAAAGAACTTTTTACAAGCGTTGACAGTTCATGACTCACGCATCTTACGAAACAGCGAGGTCTGTAGAATAATGCAAAATGCAACGAACGATGCATTACTTCTCGGGGATGAGGGCTGCGGAATATGCCCATGGCTAATGACACCATTCCGAAACCCAACAACTGACATAGAAAAAACATTCAACAAAGTGTTTACAAGAGAACGTGTCATTATAGAACGGTGTTTTGGGCAATTGAAGCAAATATTTTCGATACTTCAATACAAAATTCGGGTATCGACAGAGTTATCGCCCCACTTAAAAGCCAGTTGTTTCATTTTGCATAACATAGCTAAATTTTTAAAAGACGATTACATCCTTATCAATGATCATTACAACAATACTGATATATGGCAATTAGGAAACGATATTGAACAACAAACAGCAAGAAATTATGATTCTACTTCACTTTCACTTGACGGCATGTTTGCACTTCAATAACAATTAGACGTTTGATCTCCCTTTGCTCAAGTAATTGCAATTGGTTTGAACTCATTTTTATGCATACAAAATTGAGCAAAAGCTGTTGCTGTTTGATTGAACTCGACTTACGAGCAATTGCTCACCTGCCTCAACTCAGCGCTTTTACTTGTTTTTATGCATGAGGCCCAATAAGACACATTTGCTCATTTCACAAGATCCCTTGTACCGTTTAAAGTTTATTAAAATACACTTTAACTCAAACAGCTTGCGAGCAGGCTTTGAAATTGTAGAATTGTATCCTTTTTTACTCAAAAAATAATAGTACTCAAAATATAATAAATATTTTCAGAATCAACGTTACCATTTTTGAATTTTTCCTCTCAAATTTGGTAGACCTTTTTGGGAGTTTTAGAATGGTAGGCTGTAGTTAAAATTGGTAAGATTTAGAAAATATATTACTTTTAAAATAGTTTTAATGGCAAAAACTACTATTTATACAACATAAAGAAAATAGAATAGCGCACAAAAACCAAAATTAATCTGATTAGAATCTTCGAGTTCGCCGGAGGTGATATATTTATATTTCTTAAGTTAGTTCTAAGTCAGATAAAACATCTCCAGTCAGAAAGTTAATGTTTACAATATTTATATTCAAAAAAAAATCTATTTTTTAACCAATTTGAGTAATTTTATAAAAAATAATTTGGTCAATAGTAACAATATTGAAATTGATTGAAAAATTGAAAATTGCTACATAGATGTCTTTTGGCTTAAAATCCGAAATATGCATTGATAAAAATTTCTTCAAATTAAAATTTTTGAATGAAATATTAAACCTTGTATTGTATTAACTAACCAAAATTACTCTTAATTCGATTTTATGTGCGAAGATGGCAAACTTTTACAAATAATTACGTCTTGCATAGTATTTTTTACAGAAAGTTTGACTGTATTGTTCCTAGTTTAAATATTTGGTAAACTTTACAATTTTGCTTCCCATTTTTTGTAATAAAATCGTACTTTTACTAATTGCATGTGTATGCATTCAAATAACTTACAAATTTGTTGTAAAGGATTATAGTAGATTTAAAAAATGGTAGAATTAAAATTTTTAACAATGGCAACTTTGTTCAGAAGAATAAATGATGAAATTGAATCATGCATGGGAAGTAGTAATTACAAATATAAAATAAAATAAAGACAACGATGATTACATATTACGAAGATTTTCATAATTTATGCATATAAAAAACTTAGTCCCAGGTATGGTCTCGATACAATATTTTTAAAACATATGAAATGAAATTGTGTATTTATAACAAATTTTTCAAAACAAATTACCAACAACAAACATAAACTCAAGGCACATTCATCAGGTAACCTCACTAAGAAGGGGAAATAATAAGGCGAAAATTTTAAAATTTTTTCTATATAGAGTTTGATAGTTCAACTTCCATTTAAGGAGGAAAATTGTAAGTTTATGTGTCAAAATACATATAAAAAAATTTTATTATTTTCTCCTTAATATTTCCCCTTAGTAGTGAGGTTACCTGATTAATATGCCTTGCATAAACTATTGTAAACTAAGTTGACGATAAACCCTATAACATGATAACAGGGTCTTGTGAATTGAACAATTGTATGTGAATGTAATGGGTGATTTTTTTGAGGTTAGGATTTTCATGCATTAGTATTTGACAGATCACGTGAGATTTCAGACATGGTGCCAAAGAGAAAGATGCTCAGTATACTTTGACATTTCATCATGAATAGACTTACTAACGAGAAACGCTTGCAAATCATTGAATTTTATTACCAAAATCAGTGTTCGGTTCGAAATGTGTTTTATCGACAAATTTTGTTCAGCGATGAGGCTCATTTCTGGTTGAATGGCTACGTAAATAAGCAAAATTGCCGCATTTGGAGTGAAGAGCAACCAGAAGCCGCTCAAGAACTGCCCATGCATCCCGAAAAATGCACTGTTTGGTGTGGTTTGTACGCTGGTGGAATCATTGGACCGTATTTTTTCAAAGATGCTGTTGGACGCACCGTTACGGTGAATGGCGATCGCTATCGTTCGATGCTAACAAACTTTTTGTTGCCAAAAATGGAACAACTGAACTTGGTTGACATGTGGTTTCAACAAGATGGCGCTACATGCCACACAGCTCGCGATTCTATGGCCATTTTGAGGGAAAACTTCGGAGAACAATTCATCTCAAGAAATGGACCGGTAAGTTGGCCACCAAGATCATGCGATTTGACGCCTTTAGACTATTTTTTGTGGGGCTACGTCAAGTCTAAAGTCTACAGAAATAAGCCAGCAACTATTCCAGCTTTGGAAGACAACATTTCCGAAGAAATTCGGGCTATTCCGGCCGAAATGCTCGAAAAAGTTGCCCAAAATTGGACTTTCCGAATGGACCACCTAAGACGCAGCCGCGGTCAACATTTAAATGAAATTATCTTCAAAAGGTAAATGTCATGGACCAATCTAACGTTTCAAATAAAGAACCGATGAGATTTTGCAAATTTTATGCGTTTTTTTAAAAAAAAAGTTCTCAAGCTCTTAAAAAATCACTCGTTATAACACAGGTTAGCAATAGGTTTATAGCCTTGGCATATACACATTGGAAATAGATATTATGGTGTAACTTAACCTTAGACAAATACTAGCAATTAACAGTTGAGTTCCAATTTGCAAAGTATTATATATATTTTTTTAAAATTAACAAAAATAGATTAGATAAATATTAATGTTTAAAATATATTTTATGACAAATTTTATATAA
Organism: Phasia obesa; assembly: GCA_949628195.1. Taxonomy (NCBI): domain Eukaryota; kingdom Metazoa; phylum Arthropoda; class Insecta; order Diptera; family Tachinidae; genus Phasia; species Phasia obesa. The sequence continues at coordinate 138,686,265 of OX451216.1, read as the reverse complement.
TAATTTACACTTGAAGTAAACATCATTTCTTTTGCACTCCGGCATAAATATTTCTTGATTTTCGGTTCTTTAAACAATCTTTTTTTAACCTTGAAGCAAAACACTTTTCATTGAAAAAAACATAACCGTTTAAAAAATATATTAAATAATAAACCGGCTTCTCTTTATAGATATTTGGCCCCTTTGGCCAACCGTATTTAATTTGAAACACAACAAAAGTTCATTAAACTTTTTTTTTTTCTAAAGTTCAATACAAAAACAAATGTATTTCCAAGTACGTACTTCTTTCTACCTTTACTTTGATCGTTCAAAAACATTTGTAAACATTTCTCTCTTGCTATCATTAATGAAACCTTAAAAATCATTTAACAAGAAAATATTTGTATAAAAACTTAACAACTGAAAAACAAAAAAAAAACAGTTGGTATTGAAGTTTGTCATTAAAATAATATCAAAAATAGACGACAGTCATTATGTAAATACACTACGTCATTATCAATCAATAAGAAAATATTCTGATAAAATAAAAAGAAGTTTTATATAAAACGCACTCAGAAGTCAAAAGAACTATTGTAATATAGTTTTAGTACTTTTGTAGAATTTTAAAGAAAAACAAAAAAGCGTGGAGTTGCACCATTTTCGACTAGACCGAACCTTTAGTACCCTTCCTCTTGCAATGTATTAACATATTTGTTAAATATTACAAAACAAGCTCAATAAAACTCCACGCGTTGCAGTAAAGCTAGCCGAGAAAGCTTTTGGCAGCAATCCAACCCGCACTACAATTGACTAGCCGACTTAAAAGTTAAATACAGCTACTTTTTAAACGACTTTAAAAAAGAAGGAGCCCAGCAAAAAAAAATTGGGTTCTTGGAAGCAGTAAAATCTTTTCCTGCCATACAAAATCTCTTAATAGTAAGCACATATATTTTGCCTAAATAAATGCAATTTTGTTTAATTTAAAATGTTAAGTTTTCAAAAAAACAACGATTTTTTTACATTTCGCCTTACAGTAGTGCATACTAAAAATCACAACTGTAAGGCAGATATAAACAAATTTCGAATTTACGAGGGGCTACGACGAGTTACGAACTTAATACCGTAGGATTTTAGCTACTAAGTGGGACATCCCGAACAAATATCATGTCATACGTAAGCAGGTTCGTAAGCGATAACAACTCGTCTATCCTTTACAAACCTGCATACGACGAAGCAGTATTTTTTGCTGGAAGGTTATCAATTCGTCGGAATGTTGCTTTCTTTATGTATGTAACAGCAAAACTCAGCCATTTCTGAAACGATTTAAAATTTTTTTTCTTTATTTGTAAGGTTATGATTTCAGGTTGGCCCATTTATTAAAAATTAGAGGGTGTCCCCATACAACATACATGTTTTTTACGTGTATTAAGAACCGTAAAGGGCACCAAATTAAAATTTAAAAAAATTGCATACCGCTATAGCTCCCAACAGCAAAAATTAATACAAAAAAATAAATTTGAAATTTAAAGGGTATCCCCATAGGTGATGTAATTTGACCTATCTTTTGAACCATTATAGACATAACCTTGAAAATTGGACATAATGGCGATTACTATGACCGTTATAATAAAATGTATAAATATTCAAAATTTTAAATTAAAGGGTGCTCCAATAGTTCATGTAATTTGATATATATGGTTAAACTTTTGAACCGTTATAGACAGATAGTTGAAAATTACAAAGAATCTTTGTGGCCAAGTCCTCTATAACAACAGGTTATGGAGTGTATGACGAGAAATAATTATAACAACGATTATTTAATGTTTTGTTAAGTTTTATTTATTTTACTATATTTTGTGTTGATAAGCGTCGTATTTCACAATAATAATAAGTTCGTTTTTTCTCTAGAGGGTTACCACGGTTTCTACTATTTCAAAAATGTTGACTGACGTTGCCAGATAATCATCAATAAGATACTGGTTGTTTGTCGTACGTTGCAGGTTTATTCGACATGTTGCAAGACTTAATACGCTACATCACTCCCCCTCCAATAATTTGGTCCAAATCGAAACTAACATATTTTCTTGGCCGTTTTATTTCCCGACCCCTACGGTCAGTTTGAACTGCTACAGGTGTTTCAATTTGAATAGTTTGAGATGTTTCGTTTTGAATTTGTTGATTTGTTGATGAAGATTGCGGTTGTTCAGTAGTCGTTGACTGCTTTTCGAAAAAATTCTGATCTTCCTGGTTGTTTATATATGCGGATTTGACTCTATCAATACTGACCTTTGTAACTTTATCACCGAGTTTTATGCTAAAAGTTTTGTTATCTCTACTTAGAACTTCGTATGGGCCATCATATGGTGGCTTTAAAGGTGGACGTACTGTGTCATCTCGTAAAAATACATGTGTACAATTAGCGAGATCTTTCTGTATGAATACTTTATTTGTACAGTGTTGAGAAGTTGATACAGGCTTTAAGTCACTGATGACGTTACGTAAGTTTTTAACAAAATCACTACCAACATATTCCTTGGATGGCTTTTCAAAAAATTCACAAGGTAATCTTAGAGTGGAACCATACACCATTTCAGCTGGGGAGGCATTAAGATCAGGTTTCAAAGTTGCACGAAGTCCTAGCAGTACGATAGGTAAACTATCAAACCAGTCGCTAGAAGTGTGACATTTTATAGCACTCTTTAAGGTACGGTGCATACGTTCAATTAACCCGTTAGCCTGAGGGTGATATGCCGTAGTACGTAGGTGTTTAGATCCTGTAAGACGAGATAATTCGTTAAACAATGTTGATTCGAATTGCCTGCCACGATCGGTTGTAATTGCGCCGGGCATTCCAAATTGTGCTATCCAACCATGCAGAAAAGCTCGGGCAACTGTTTCGGCAGTGATGTCCTTCATAGGTATTGCAACAGGCCACCGAGTAAAACGATCAACACAAGTAAGACAATATCTGTACCCGTTTGAAATAGGTAGAGGTCCTATGATGTCTATATTAATATGTCTAAATCGTTCGTCTGGCACATTAAAACGTTGCAGAGCACTTTTGTTGTGTTTTATAATCTTACATCGTTGACAAGGTATGCAGGTCTTTACCATAGAGGAAATGTCTTTCTTCATATCCTTCCACACAAAACGTTCGGTGATTAGTTTTACAGTTGAACGCCTGCCAGGGTGTGACATGTTATGAATCGAATTAAATACTTGTTCTTTAAAATTTGTTGTGATGTAAGGTCGTATGCGATTATTAGAAGTATCGCACCAAACTGTGGAGTTAGAACCTAGTATTGGTACAAGTTTCAATTGTAGACTAGTATCCGATTTTGCATCATCAATTTCTAAATTATCCTTTTGATCCGCTGACAATTTTTCAAAATCAATTTGGTTGCCGTTAAATATGGATTCTACGCGTGACAATGTGTCAGCTACTATATTGTTTTTACCTGAAATATGTTGTATGTTTGTAGAATACTCACTTATAAAACTTAGTTGACGGCATTGCTTCGGTGTTAACTTTTCCGGCTTTTGGCGAAAAGCATACGTTAGTGGTTTATGGTCAGTCATCACCACACAGTCTCGACCATCTATGAAATGAGAAAAATACTTGATGGATTGATAAATAGCTAGCAATTCTCGATCATAAGTGCTAAGCCGCTTCTGAGAGTCCGTCATTTTCTTGGAAAAAAATCCTAGTGGTTTAAGTTGACCATCTTCTATTTCGTGGATTGCTGCACCAACGCAAAAATTACTAGCATCGACATGAAGTACCAGTTTCGCCTTTAATGATGGGTGAGCCAACAACGTTGCATTTGCAAGAGAAGTTTTGCATTCTTCAAACGCCAAAGAGGTTTCGTCATCCCACTCAACGATAGACTTGTCGTTTTTCTTATTCCCTTTTATGAGTTTTTGTAGTTTGTTCTGTCTAAATGCTGCTTGGGGAATAAATCTACGATAATAATTTAAAAGTGCAATAAATCGTCTAAGTTCATGAGCAACTGTTGGTTTTTTAAAATTTAGTACTGATGAAACTTTTTCCGTAGTTGGCTTAACACCAGCCGCCGTAATACAGTGACCCAAAAAATTAATTTCAGTTTGTCCAAAGACGCATTTCGAAATTTTAATTCTGAGTCCATATTTACGTAGGCGATCAAAAACAATCTTTAAATGTTGCATATGCTGTTCTTTACTAGAGGATGCGATGCATATGTCATCAATGTAAACCACGACAAAGTCAAGATCTCGGAAAATCTGATCCATGAATCTTTGGAACGTCTGACTTGCGTTTCGCAATCCAAAAGTCATTACATTAAATTCATATAACCCAAAAGGTGTTATTATTGCTGTTTTTTCACGGTCTTCAGGTGCTATAGGGATCTGATTATATGCACGTTCTAGATCCAAAGTGGTAAAAATTGATTTGTTGTACAACCTATGTGACACGTCCTGTACATGGGGTATAGGATACCTATCTGGCTTAGTGGCTGCGTTCAAACGTCGATAATCGCCACATGGGCGCCATTCCCCACTGGTCTTCTTCGGTGCAAGGTGCAATGGACTTGCCCATTGACTGCTGCTTGGACGGCATATACCGTGTTGTAACATGTAGTCGAATTCTCTTTTAGCTATTGCCAATTTGTCCGGATTTAGTCTTCTGGATTTAGAGTAAACGGGAGGGCCTTCTGTAACAATGTGGTGATGAACATTAATTTTTGCATCGACAGCAGAAAATTTAAACGGTTGTGTTAAATCCTTGTAATCATCGAGCAATTCTCTAATCCACGTATGAATTGTTGGTGATATAGTATAAATTTGCTCGAGGTTATCTTTACACTTGAACCCGTTGACCATAATATTTGTTTTACCATCAATTAATTTTTTCCTGCGTACATCGACAAGCAAATCATATTTATGTAAAAAATCAACCCCTATAATAGGCCTTGTAACCTCTGCCACGAGAAATTCAAAGTCCATGTTTCTCCTCAATCCAAGGTCGATTGAAATTATTCTCGTGCCATAGGTATTTATGGGAGTGCCATTTGCTGCGTAAAGGTTACCCGTTTGTGCATTTTTTCTATGTGTAGGTGGTATTACTGAAAAATCGGCACCAGTGTCTATAAGGTATTTTATTTTAGTTTTCCTATCCGTTACAAATAGACGACGGCAATCTGCTGCTGCATACCTATCAGCCGTCGTTGACAGGGCTGCAGTTAGTTTTCCGGAGTAAGTTTCTTGTACTGACATGGCTCGATACATTTTCGCGCTTTATCACCATAACGATAATGATACTTACAGAATGGAAAACGTACCTTTGACTTACTACGATGAGAAGAATGATTTCTGGATCTTGAATGACTTGGGGTTCTCTGTCGAGATATTCGCAACTCTGCCACCTCCTTTCTTAAGTTTTCAATTTCGATTTGTAGGGGTGAACTACTTTGAACGGATGCCACTAACGAAAAATTTTGTACCTCCATCATTTTGTCGGCCTGTTCTGCCATCTTAGAGGAATCGCCATCGACGATAGAGACCACGGATCGAATACTTTCAGGCAATCGTTCCATCCATAAAGATTTAAGGGCGTCGTCTGATATCTTATTGCCTGCTAATTCTTTCATGCGTCTTAAAAGTTGAGAAGGTTTAAGATCACCTAATTCTACCTCTCGGATTAATGTTCTCAACTTTTTCTGATCAGAATCGGTATATTCAGCTATTAGTGCACGCTTAACTGCATCATATTTGTCGTTTCTCGGTGGGTTTCGTATTATATCAGCTACTTGTAATAAATACTGGGGTTCCAATGAAGCAATAACGTGGTGGTATTTTGTGTTGTCAGTCGTTATACCAGAGACAGCAAACTGGGATTCCATCTGTATAAAATAGAGATCCGGCTGTTCCTTACAAAAAACTGGCGGTTTAACACCAACACGAAACACTTCAGAAGACGATTGTCGATCACTTGTTGAGGGACCGTCATCTTGCGGCGCAGGCACCTGTTTAGGAGGCTCCTGCTGTTGTTGTTTATCCCCGTCATTAACCATTTATAATATTTTCATGTATGGGGTCACCAATATGGAGTGTATGACGAGAAATAATTATAACAACGATTATTTAATGTTTTGTTAAGTTTTATTTATTTTACTATATTTTGTGTTGATAAGCGTCGTATTTCACAATAATAATAAGTTCGTTTTTTCTCTAGAGGGTTACCACGGTTTCTACTATTTCAAAAATGTTGACTGACGTTGCCAGATAATCATCAATAAGATACTGGTTGTTTGTCGTACGTTGCAGGTTTATTCGACATGTTGCAAGACTTAATACGCTACAAGGTCTTTAATTTAAAATTGTAAATTAAAGGGTGACCGAATAGGTGATGTTATTTCATTTATGTGACCCTATATTTGAAACCTTTATAGACAGAGGCTTGTATGGTGTCCCCATAAAATACGGATGTTGGTAAAAATAGCTAAACTTTTGAACAGTAATAGGGAGAGGCTTGACATTCACATAGTCTTTAATTTTTTTCCCTCTAATTTTGGCGCATCTTTTACTTGGTTTAAATCTAATTCTTAAAGATTACTTCTTACATTTTTAGTTTAGAATTGGTGCCTTTTTATCTGTTTTGAAGTCGGTTTTTTTTTTGCAAGAATTATTTTCTTAAGAAAACTCTTAACAATTTAACAACAAGGGAAAATTATGTTTACTATTAGGCCTGAAACTGGTGCTTTTAGGGAGTATAGTGCTGGTTCTACAACCGGCTTTGCTGTTTTTAAATTCGAAGATTTCTGTGGCCATCCCCGCTATTACACCAATTTTTAATAGAACTAGTTTCTAGAAATTGTCATAGCATTTAAAATAAAATCTTAGGAAAAATATAAAAATGTCTTTGAAATAATTTTCTTAAAAGGTTCTTCACCTTCGTAAAGTAGCTTCTCAGGGATAAACAATACTCGTGGTATTGTTATTATGGTTTAATGGTTGTCAGTCTATCCTTGTTTATCGGTCATCGAATAGTTTACTTCTCACTCTACTTATATTGTTGGATGGTTGGTCTGCCTTGAATAATAGTTGTACTGCGGTACATTTGTAAGTGGCAGCATGAATCAACCAAGTGTATTCGATAACGAAAAATAAATAAATTAAAAAACCATAAAATACTCAAATGAAGATATTTTATAGAAGCTGTAGGAGGCGAAAAACATTAAGTCTAAATTTTCGTGTGCGTTGATCTGGCAATCTGCGAACTGTTTTTGTAATATATTTACTTTCTTTTAAAATATAAAAAAAAAATCTTGTAGTCAATTTTTTCTTTTTTTTTCCTTTTGTACGATTCCCCGTGGGAAAATTTTTAATATTCTTGGAATTTATAAAAAATTACTCTGTATGTACAGCTTAACTATCGCAAGGCCGATGTAATGGAATTTACTCTTTCAATTTTGCAGGTCTTGTATCATTAGACTGCTAACGCCATAGAATTTCTTTTACATATTACCCTCCTTATTATCCTTTCCGATTTTGCAACTTCTAATGAATCGTTTAACAGTAGATTAAATCCATTTCGTTTTGGCATCTCTTTTTCTCTTTTTGCATCTTTCAGACCCCAGTCCACAGGTGTCGCCATTTTTAAATTTCATTTTTACCAGATGATACTTAAACTCTCCATGAACTGTTACTCGCTCTGTTCACCGGTTTAAAGTACCTCGGAACAACTTTCTGGACTTCCTGCCGTGGGTCCATTGCCCTAGTATTTCCTTTAGAGATTAATTCGCCTACTTTTTAGTATATATTCTTGTTCACCTCCTCTGGATTCCATCATTGCCCTTAAAATTAAAAAAAAAATGCTTTATAGTAGAAAAGTTGTAACCTGAAGAGGGAGGCAACATACTCAAGTCAAAAAAAAGAGTTTTTAAATAATTGTTATATACATTCCGGTATAAAAAACAGTAATGCGATTGTGACAAGAAGCTTAATTACTTTCGTTCTCATCTTCAGCCTATAAAATTGTATATCTTCGTTGTCAATGTAGTAAAGCCTTAACTTCTTTTCGATAGGCTTTTCAAGAATTAAAGATATACCATCAGTAGCTTTCAAGTCAGAAGAAAGCACTTATTGCCAATAACTTTACGATTTCCGCAACTCTAAACTGTGGAATAAATAAGATGTTTAACCACCTTTACATAATAAAACAGTAACTTATTTCCTGTCTGTCTTTCTGTCTGTCTGTCTGTGACCGCATCACGTAAAAACTACTGGATGGATTTTAACAAAATTTTGTGAGGAGGTGCCTTAGTATCCTGATTCAAATATAGATTACTTTTTTTCCGCAAAAATAACTTGTTACCAAAAGAAGGTGGAGAAAAAGTAGTGAAAGTACGCAATTTTACCGATAAGCATACTTTTAGGCGCATATTTTAGTAGAGACCCTTTATCTAAATTGAAAACATAAACTATAACTCAGGCACTATCTAAGAAAATATTATAATATTGTTATATTGTAAGTTAATAAAGTATTGACAAAATTAAGAGTATTTATTAGGCACTATTTAGCTTTACCTTTATTTAGTAGAATTATTTTCATAATGAAGTTCTAAATGGTTTATTATTGCGATATGTTTTAATTGAATGTGGTTTAACCCCACACCAATCCAAAATATATCAATAATTAGCTGTGTCCACACAGATTGTGTGTGTCCTGATAATATTTTTTTCGACTTTGCTTTAAAAGTAATCCACACCAAATTTTAAGATTCTTATATATTTACCTTATGTAAAGTTAGCCACCCCTGGATAAAATTCTAAAATTCTAAAAATTATTGTAAAGCCCTATAAAAGAGAGACAACAAATGAGTTACTCATTATTTTAAAACAACGCCATCTGCTGTGCAAAATTGCTTAAAATATACCTTAAAGTATGCAGTACCTTTAAATCGGTAAAAAAATCGGCGTATTTTCATTACTTCTTTTCCACTTTCTCTAGGAAATTAGATATTTTTGCGGAAAAAAGTATAATTTATTGGAATAACGATACTAAGGTACCTTCTCACAAAATTTTGTTAAAATCCATCCAGTAGTTTCTACGTGATGCGAACACAGACAGAAAGACAGCCAGACTGACAGAAACTGAGCTACTATTTCAAAATATTATATGTATAGACTAGTGTAACATAAATAGTAAACAACTTAATATCCCACGAGTAGTGGTAGAGGGTATTAAAAAAAGTAGTTTCTTTTACCTGAATAAATACATTTAACGATATAAATGTGGGCATATTAAAAAATATAATTTTGTTTGAAGGAAGAAATGTTCATTAAGAAAAATATTAAGAGATGTTTTTTCTTGATAATGGCTTAAGGAGATGGTGGGTATAAGTTGTGCGAAATGTTTCGATAAACAGTTGAATAGCATGCTCACAAGGACGATTATATTATCCGTAAAATTCGCGAAGTGTTCTATAAGTTCGTCTAACAAAACACTGGTTTTTAAACTAAATATTCACAGTTTGGAAGTATTGCTGGAAGCCAAAACTTACTGAAAAGACGCATAAAAATAAATTACATTTTAGAGTTTAGCATATAGTTATCAATATTTTAAGGTCGACCAAGCTAACTAAATACCCTTTACATGTGTTAAAGTGTTATCACGCCCTCCACGTCGTGGGCGTATGTATGTATTTCACAAAATAACCAAATTATACAACACGTATGCGACTTAAAACACAAACAAATTTTATTCAATTGGCTATTTGGCAGTAAGTAGTTCATATGTGTTTAGCGCCATCTGTGTTTAAATATCAAAAATTAAAGGTACCGTGCCGTACTAAGTAGTTAAAACGATTTGTGTTTTAAAATATACAACTTTCAAAAATTAAAGGTGCCGTGCTGTACTAAGCCGTACTTAGTTCCTCCTTAAGATATGCTACATATCAGTTTATTTATTTTTTACTTTATAAAAAATAAAGTATTCATATCCGGTTAGTTCAACTGCGTACTTTCACTGCGTACTTTCACTGCTATTTCTCCATTTTCTCTTGCAAATAAAATATTTTTACGGAAAAAAGTATCCTATATTGTGACCAGGATACTTAGGTATCCCCTCACAAAATTTTGTTGAAATTCATCCAGTAGTTTTTACGTGATGCGAACGTGAATGAAAAGCAGATAGACATATAGACAGACGGAAATAAGTTACTACTTTATTATATGTATAGATAAGATTGTAATATATTAATTAATAATTATTTAGGCCTCAGTTCTTTATTATTTAAAAAAATATAAGAAAGAAATATTAGACACTAGCATAATGAAACGCATTTTCTGGGTCGCTACATTAGTCTTCCGCATTCTTTGTATCTATCTTACAAAGTGTTAATATTATTATTTCATAATGAAACTCGCATTCCATAAGCCCAATTTTTGATGATATTAGTGAACTAATAATGTTGTTTTGGAGGGCATTGGTCGTTGTTTACTTGTTGGCACAGACCTACAACTTAAAAAATATATACAAGAAAATGTCTAACCTTCTGAGACATATAATGTGGATGGCCAATTTAAGTTCCATTATTTGATCTTAAGTCACTTGTGAATAATGTTCTATTGAAACTACAGATCCTCACATTAACTTTATTGAATTGTAGCTAAAAAAATTTGCTATCAGCGACAGGTAGCATTATTTGTTGGTGATAATAGTAGTGTCACTCTACTAACTAATCATTACTGATTGTTGTTAAAATTGCAATCTCTTTCGCTAATTGATTAATTGCGATTCTTTTTTAACTTGGTATTCTGGAGGAATACTGTTTTGTCGGCTTCTAACACGTACAAGCTAAGGCTTCCAGTGCATATAGGACACCAGTCGCCCGGGAAATAAAATTGGAAAATAAGACCCTTAGAGGTCTGACCAATGTCCACACGGTTAGTACCATAGGAAACCCACGCCTTGCAGTGTCAAATCCAAGTCCCTGCAAACAGTTATGAGAAATTTCGAGTAGTAACATGGTGGCTATGTTTTCGATATAAATCGAAAGAATGGCTATTTTACATTTTAGGTTGAAGTTGCAGTTCAATATAAGCCGCCGATGGAGCTTGTGTGCTGTGACCAACCGTCCATTATTATAGTAGACTGCTCTATAGCCTCTTGTGCACCTTTTTTTGTGTGTGTGCATAATTTGTCCACTTTTTTCAATAGATGTCCTTTTTGTACATTATTTTTTTTAACAATTTTTCACTTTTGTTCTTTTTTCATTATTTCTATAATATTTAGAAGAAATAAACTCAATAAAAAATATAATTAAATAAAAATCCTATTCAAAACTCTACATTTTTTATGTTATTACAGGAAAAAAATTGGCTATCTTTGAAGATTATACTGGTTATTTTGTTTGGTGTTCCGAAAAGTCTCGAAGTCTAGATTGGAATCTTTAGAATTTCTCTTAAGCATAATTTGCGATTTTTAAATGGAGTGTTCTAAATTTAAAACGTTTTTAACTAATAAGCTTTTGATGTTTAAAACTAAAAATGCCTTCAATAGAGAAATATCAGATATAAGTATGTAGTTTTAATATAATTTGTAAAACATTGTTTTTATAAAAGAATTTTAAAATTTTTTCGAATCCATTATATGTTTACACTATTTTTTCACCGTATGCATGTGGTGTTTTCAGAGGAATGTGATATCTCTAAAGGAAGTTATTGCTTATTCGTCTATAATTCAGGGCCTTGTTACTACAGACTCCAGCTTAAGAAGGGTTTTTATTATTTGTGACATTTTTTGACACCATGGTTAAACATGGTACCTAGAAAGATGCGATATTAAGTATACGACCCGACAACCTGTTTGACATGTGCAGTCTGTTATAATTAGAGTACCGAAATGCTCACTCACTGCTCAATCAATCATTTTAGTTTTTTCTGCTTCTATTTATACATGTGTGAGAGACTAGAAAATATTGCTGCTACTCGCGATAGTGTGGCTGCTGAAGAGCCGTCTACCTCAACTCGTCGTCCTGCCCAACAATTGCACCTCTCATGCTAGTCGTTGATGAACATTATGCATAAAGGCTTACATTTACACGCTTTCAAGGAGCAATTGACTCAAGAACTAACGCCTCTTGATCATTCCGAACGTCATCAATGGTCAGAATGGTGGTAAGAAATGACAACAGTGAATGATCAATTTTCGCAGAAAATCATCTTCAGTGTTGAGGCACATTTTCACCTCAGTGGATTCGTCAATAAGCAGAATTTCCACATTTGGGCGAATTTGGGCGAACCCACAAAGAGTGACTGTTTGGTGCGGTTTATGGGCTGGCGGAATTATCGGGCCGTATTTTTTACAAAATGTGGCCGGTCAGGCAGTTATTGTGAATGGTGTTCGCTATCGTGAGATGATAATGAACTTTTTATGGCCCGAATTGGAAGATATGGATGTGGACAATATGTGGTTTCAACAGGACACAGCCCCACATGCCACACAGCTAACGATACAATGGCTGCTTTGCGCGACAAATTCAATTGCCTTGTTGTTTCACGTGGTGGCGATGTCATGTGATTTGACACCGTTGGACTTCTTTCTTTTAATTCTAAAATTTATAAAAAATTCTAAAATTCCAAAAATTATTGCAAACCTCTGTTAGTGGTGTTTAAAATATTTTAGTAACAATGTAATTCCACAAAGTAAAAATACAAATTTTAATCAACTGGTGCCATCTGTTGCGTAATAGTTTCTAAAAAATCCCACTTACAAAAATAAAAAGGTGTGTGGTGAAAATGTAACCGTGTTGAAAAAACCGTGTTGAAATTATCCCAGTTTTAAACCGAATATTTCAGCGTTTTTCACTGCTTTTTCACCACTTTCTCTTGGAAATAAGATATTTTTGTGGAAAAAAGTATCCTATATTGAGATCAGCATAGTTAGGTACCTCCTCACAATATTTTGTTAAAATCCATCCAGTAGTTCTTACGTGATGCGAACACAAACAATTAAGGACAGTTAAGGAAATGAGTTACTATTTTATTATATATTTATATATAATTGTAATTTGTTCCGTTATAAGAGCTATCATAGTAATGTTCTACAGCTTCTTATTTCTTATAATTATTTTCCGAAATCTCTTTGTCCTTAAAAGTAGTTAACATCAACATTTAAACAATTTTAATTTATAGTAACTAATGTTTCAGAGACGGCTGTATTGTTTAATTTTAAATCTAAAGTCTCCCTAAATTTATTCCAAATTTACTTCAAATTTATTCTTGCACACATATTCTAGAAATTATTCTGTTGTATGGATTGTAAGTACTTCTAAGATTTTCCAACTTAATTATGCCAGACAACAACAAGATAGCTGTGCTTTTAAAGCCAAATTATATTTAATATATTAAATCACACCTTAAAATTGACTACTGCTGTCTGACTGGATGTTAACCTGCCATTTAGCTGGATGGCTGTCACAGTTTTCATTGTCCCTCACCCATTTTGGGTGCCATTTAATTTTATTATGGTTTAAAATCTTTTCTTTACAACAATGAAATAATGACTTTTTCTTGTTTCAAACACGTCTTGTCGGAAGGAAGGGGTGGAGAGGTTTGTTTAACAGCTGAAATATGCTATTATTATATTATTCTGTTGTTGTTCATGCAATATTAATGTTTAACTTCGTTCATACTGTCAAATGTCAAAAATAACATTTGCTTCTAATTAGAATCTCAACCGAAATTATATTAAAGTTATTTTATGTATGAAACAAGATGCTTTGGATTTTTGGAAGGATAAGATTTTTACAAGATGTTTTTGACACAAAATTATGCATTGTTTGTAAATTTAAAAAAAAAATTCTAAGAAAATGTTTTGTTGATTATTAAAAAAAAAGGATTTTTAATAAGAACAGGTTGTTCAATATTTTGTTATTACTCCTGTTGTTGCACACCAAAGGAGAAATAAATCAAAAATTAATATTTTACTTCTAATAATTTAAATTTCTATGTCCAATTACTTTCCTCATGATCGAACTACAAAACTAAAAAAAAGTAAAACTAAAATTAACGAACCTCATTAAAGTCTAATTAAACAAAAAATTTGACCCAACAGAAATTTTCAAGAGAAAAACTTTAAAAAGCCAGGTCAAAATATTGTTTTTTTTCATAAAGTTTCCTTCTTAACCAAACAAGACCCTTCAAACTCAAAACAAATTAATATCGCTGCCATTTAAACATGAATAAACTTTCAATTGCCATTACATCTTTTTCCAAAACTTTTCTTTTTATTTTCTACAATTTAAAGATCATAAAATCACTATTTAAAATATGAATTCTACGTGCTGTGCTATTGAGCAAAAGAAGAAAAAATTATAGAAAAAATAAATCTTTCAAATTTCGTGGTTTTTCGCTTCTCCTTTTGATTAAATGAAAACAGAGCCAAAAGAAAAAATTTTAAATAAATTTGTTCCTCATCATTGAGTTTGTTTTCCTTTATGACGCAAATGTATAATATAAAATAAAGAAAAATGTTTATAAAAAGGACTTGATGAAAAAACATCTATCTTCTCTTCAAATATTTTGGCTTTTCTTGCATAAAAATATTTACTTTAATAATCTTTTATATTTTTCTTCATTTGTGTACAAATTTTTGTTTGCAAAAATCATTATAACTTTTTTTTTATTATAAAAAATACTAAATCTAAGAATTGTTAGAGTGCGCTATAGTAGTTTGTACAAATTTTATAATTTTAAAAAAACTTTTCTAAAAATAATATCTCTGTAACAAATAGAAATTCCTTTTGGGAAATGACCCTAAACATTTTTTAGACAAACTCTTTTTAGACAAAAAAAGTCTAAATGTATAAAACATCAGCCTTTCTTAAATATTTCTTTCTATATAAAATTGAACATTATGTCACAAAGTAGATCTTGCTTAAAAAATCCTTTAATTTTTTTTAAATTCCTTTTTAAAAAATATTTTTTAAGCATCAATTATAAAGGGTGGTTAAATTTTAAGGGCCGATATTCATTATCACACAAATTATTTAGGAAATTATTGGAACGAAGTATCGGCCAAATGGCCACCGTGACCTCCATCTGATGCTCGAAACTTTCGATGTCATAATTGAGGTTCTATGCCTTTAATGTGCCAAACTATCTCATCCTTTATTTAGCTCTAGAATTGATGCTGGCTTATCGACCTACACCTTTTCATTCAAATAACCCCAAAGAAAGAAGTCCAACGGTGTCAAATCATATAATCTTAGCGGCCAATCGACATCGCCACCAAGCGATATAACACGGCCATTGTCGTAGGCGTCCTGATAATATTTTGCTCGATTTTGATTTGAAAGTATTCCACATCTATTGTAAAACTTACTTATATAGAGTAGCACCTATAAGAGAAAAATGAAACTAAACTAAGAAGAAACTAACAATAATAGAATTTTATAACCACACTCAAGTCGTAGTATTCTTGGCAAATTTTAAAAATTAACGCTAAATAACAAAAATAATGTAATCGCATAATTACCTAAGTATTTCACAAAATAACCAAATTATACAACACGTACGGGACTTAAAACAAATACAAATTTTAGCGCCATCTGTGTTTAAATATCAAAACTAAAGGTGCCGCACAGTGAGACAACGCCGGCTTAAAATACAAAGAATCATTGTAGAGCTCTGAAATTTTGTACATGTTATTTTTGAGGCAATTCTAGTTTAAAAAAAACTTAAGAAAATTCGACCACTTTTACGCCCACCTCCCATACAATCGAAATTTGTAAAATGCCGTATTGTCCGTAATACTTTAGGTATAACTTTAAATGTTCGTATACTTGAATGTTATATTGTTACAAATATTATCGGAAAAAAATTTTGAACTTTGGCCCACTTTTACCCCCTCTAACCATACAACCTCAACATAAAAAGTGCCATATTTTCTAAAATATTTTAGGTACAACCTTCAAATTTGATATTACTGTAATTTATATTATTTCAAATGTTTCGTGCAAAAATTACAATAACACGCCCACTATAACGCCCACCTCCCATTGAAATGCTATAAAAAAGAACAATTTTTATTTTCATTCTATCAATAATTTTTTAACATCATCATGGTTTCTAATTTTTTCAATTTCGTTTTCATTCTAAATGAATTAATATAAGGATCTGATGATATTTGCAAATAGTGCATTACATCTTCATTCGTAGAAATATGTGAATATTTACGAGAATGGAATAGCCTACAACAATTAAACTAACCACATTAGAAAGTGAGCATAACACAACTTAGATAAAAACAACAGCTTGCACTATCAATTAAGTATAAAAATTATGCAACTATCTAACCCAAAGTCAATGAACTTCAAAAAAATTATAAATCAAATGAATAATGTAAATAAAATAATAATAAACAATAAGTGAATAGTTGTAAACAATTAAAAAAAATAAAAGTATAAAGTTGTAAACATGCTATTGCATGCTAACATACGTATAGCGACAGTATGTGCGCGTTGCGTATTTGTTGCAGTTTTTTGTATGTTTAAAGTACTTTTGCAAACTTTTGCTATATGTCCTTTAATAAAAGCTGAGACCTCAATCTTTCATTTGAAATAAGTCTGCACCTAGGGCGAGGAGCGGCTCTATATTTCCTAGTCCATTGAAAATGCAAAATGTTCAATTTTTACACCACAAATGTGTTGTTAAGAAATTTTTTTTCTACAACAACTAAATTAATTTAAAAAATACTTTAAAGTTATAATTATTATGTATTTTTTTTTATTAAAAAGCTTTTGAAAATTACATATTGAACTAACATATTTCAAGCGCGTTGGCATACCTCAACTTTGACTTGTTCTAGACCAAAAAGTAATGAAGTTATGAGGCTGAAATTTCATATATGTATCTGTTAATATACTGTAAAAATTTCATCCAAATTGGACGTAACGCCAAAAACCATTTTTTGCCGCGGTTACTATAGGGCTGTCTCACTGTGTGCCATGCCGTACTAAGTAGTTAAAAATTAAACGTGCCGTGCTGTACTCAGCAGTACTTAGTTTCTCCTTAAGATATGCTACATATCAGTTTATGTATTTTTTTACTTTATTAAAACTAAAGTATTCATATCCGGTTAGTTCAACTGCGTACTTTCACTGATTGTTCTCCACTTTCTCCTGGAAATAAGATATTTTTGCGGAAAAACCAGAAGATACTTAGGTACCTCCTCACAAAATTTTGTTAAAATCCATCCAGTTCTTTTTACGTGATGCGAACGTAAATTTAAAGCCGACAGACAGACAGACGGAAATAAGTTACTATTTTTTATTATATGTATAGATATGTGGATAATATTAATATTATACACCCAGAGAAAAAATGACACAATCCGTTTACAAAATGACCACATATGGTGTCGAAAGTGTATCAACCACTTTTGTGCTCAAACTGTTAACGAACGGTGTCAATTCGACAACGAAATATTGACAACGATGGGTTTTTAAAATGACAACGAACGTGTACACTAAGACATCATATTGTTGTCGAAGTGACATCATATTGGTGTTGATTTGACATCACTCCGTTGTATAGTTGACACCGTATCGTTTTCGATTTTTAAGTTTTCATTTCTTTCCAAATTTACCATAATAATAAAACAGATTATAGTAGATCATAAATTTTTATAAAAATATTTTATTCACAAATGTGTTTTTAATTACTAGTACAAAATACTAAATAAATTTAATTCTAAAAATAGTATGCACATGAAACGGTGAAGTTATAAAATCTAGAATTGGTAAACTTTTCTTAGAACGTCCGAAGTAGTACCACTAACTATTTTCACTAGAATATTTCTACCCTGATTTTCGTTTGATGTCTTCGAATCCTAAATTATACCAAAAAAATATTTTAAGTTGTTCTATATGAAACCTATTGGAATTGCTCTTACCTTGGATTAATTTGCGTAGGTGTATCGTTGGTGGTTTCATCCACCTTAAATTGCACAGAGATTGTGTCATCGTCAATTCCGAACTGTAATTTTATATGAACATAACAGTAAAATATAGTTTACGGTGATCATAACAATTAAATTATTATATTACCTATGCTTTTTCCAGGCAAAGACCTTCTCTCTGAACTCCACTCGCAGTCCTATGGTGGCCATGCTTCCTTTCAATTAATCTTTTTTAAAAATCGCAGACTAATTAATATTGCTTGTGCAGCTAGCAAAAAAATACATATAACACGTTGTTCTTCCAGACTTTGGTTTACTTACATTTTAAGTGATCGCAAATTGATTCCAAGTTGATGGTTTCTAAGATTTTTTTTTAATTCTTTATCGTCTTGATTGAATCTTTCGCCATCACAACGTCTTTAGTCGTTTGGGTTCAATCTCCAATAGCAGATTACTCCATCCATATTGTTTTTTTAGAAATTCGTCTGCAGAAATTAAATGAAATTTTGACAATGAAAAATATTTAGTAAAACACACAACATTGCGTTTTTAATTTGAGCACCTTGGTTGAAAAGTTAACAACGATGTTGTCTATGCGACAACGCCCGTTAACAAGTTGACAACAAGACTTCCCAATTCGACCACGTTCGTTTACAAGTTGACAACGCCCGTTGTCAAACAAAAATGACAACGTAGAGGCTTCAAGTTGACCACATTCGTTGTAGATTTTGCAACGTTCTTTTTCCCTCAGTGTATATATATATTTAAAATAATATTAAATAAAAATGGGGCAATTTATTTAATTTTTTAAAAATATTTTGTAGAATATAAAAGCATATAAATTATAAAAATTTCTTGCTAATTTATATGTTATTTAAAAATTTTTACAATAAAAATTTATAACACGTTTATTTTTTCCTTTATTCACAGATCTTCCCTTTTATATTTGTGTTAATAAATAAAAATAATTAAAAAATGACGGGAAGAATCCGACGATTGTTTCTGGCAGAGGAGACCAAATTCACACTTCTTTCTTGTCTCTTGAACTGTGTCTTGAACTGGGTTATAACTCAATGGCTTTTAAAATTTCTCTAAAAGAAAGTGGACTTATACCACTTCAAAATAATTAGATTTGCAAGTTCATTAACTACGAAAATGTGTAATGATAAAATAAAGAAAACTTTAAGAGATTTTTTTGGAAAAAGTTTATAAATAAAAAAATTCATAGTAAATTGTATTCATTTTTATCATTAACTATATTTTCGTAAATTATATTAATTTTTATCATTAGCTATTTTTTCTCAAAATGGACTTACTCCACTTTCAAAGAAAACGGCTCATATATTTGTTCCCTAAAACTACCAAAATTTAAATTTTTTCACAAAAAGAAGTTTGTTAACAAAAAAAGTATTTTTTAACAAAAATTACCTTTTTAGCTTTAAAATACATATTTGTAAGTATTTTAAGATTCACCGCAACTGAATTTATAACTTCTTTGTTTGCTCTGCTTGAGGTTTGTTAATTTTTGATGTGTTATTATTTGCTCCAAAAATATTTCAACGTTAAATTTATTTTATACTGAATCAACTTTTTATTTTATCAATTTTTAGAGAGACTTATTTTTATTTTTATTTTCACTTTACATTTTTTATTTTTATTTTTTTTTTTTTTTTTTTAATAATAAAAATTGCATTTTTTATAGAACTGTTTTCATCGTTGACTGAACTTTAGAGCGCAATAATAAACGAAAAAAAAAAATGAATAAAAATTGTGAAAAAACATGACGCTAAATGCGACCATGAATGAAATTCATCATAGTTTGTGCGTTGGCTAAGTTTTACATTTATTTTTTGTGCTTTTTTATCATTTTTTTTTTTTAACAAAATTTTTATAGTTTTTTTTTTTTGTGAATATTTTTTCTCGTGGTATAGAAGAAAAATACGGTATTAAAAAATGTTCATTTATGTGGAGTAAATATTTTTTTTATAAAAAAGTTAAAAAATAATAATAAAGGTAATGTATGTAATAGTTTTTTTTCAGGCTAACACAATGTTAATAACGGCAGCACTTGAGAATGACCGACCCAATTTGCTTAACTTTAATTTCCAACCCCTCGTTATAGACTGAAAAAGTTGTCGGCAAGAGCAGAATTAAAAAAAACTTTGCACAGCAGATTAGTGTATTAAAAATAAATGAGATGAATAAAATTGTTATCATCCCTAAAGCCTTTAATTTGTATGTTATTAATTAGAAAAATAGTTAATTATTTGTATATTTTAAGAGTCTTTTAGCTGAGTACTCTATTCTCAATTGAAGCCAATATAAAATAAGATAGAACTATATCTAACAAGTAAAAGTGCTATATTCGGCCGTGCCGAATCTTCTATACCCTTCACCACGGTGATTTTATTTATACAGACATGTACAGCATTATCCATATTCTTGACTCTTTACTTAAATTAAGTCGCATGAGAAAAATTCATTATTCATGCTTTAAAGAAATAGAAGACAAATGGAAACAAATTCCGTTGGCTACAATTGTCGCCGTGTTGTCAGCTACTTAATGATATTGAAGACGACAGCTACATCGTAAACTCTGACATTGTTGTAGAAATACTTATTTTGTTTTATATAATTAAATAACTTTTTCAAAAAATTATAAATATTTCCTCCAAAACTTTTTGTTTGTATATGAATTTGTAGTTTACAATTTTGTGGCATTTTCTTTTGTTGAATAAAATAGAAATTAGCCTAAGTTGACGACAGCCACAACGGTAGTCGTGTAGCCATGTAGCTTTGCTGGCTTCAAAATAATCGTTTACCTATAAATGTGTGTATTTTATTTTTGACAGTTTGTAGCCGGTATCCTGATGATGTCTAAGGCACCTAGGTTTTAAAAAATATGTTAAGGTATATACACACATACATAAATATGTATATTCTTAATATTAAATATATGTTATGTTACAGTCATGATTTTAATTTTCAAAGAAATATTGAAATTTTTGTTTTAATTTTTCGAAAATTGTGTGTAAAAATTTCTTGTAAAAATAATTTTTTAAAAATTTTATTCGAAATTTTTTTGGAAAATTTTTAAAAAAAAATTTTTTTCAAACATTTTTCTGTAAAATATCTTCTTGAAAATGTTTTGTAAATTTTTTTGTAAATTTTTTTTTGTAAATTTTTTTGTAAAATTTTTTTTTAAAAATTTTATCGAAGTTTTTTATTAAATTTAGGACCTTTCTGCAACCTATATTGAGTTAAAATGCTCAGACTAAAGCAAAAAGAAATCCTTAGAAAAAAAAAACTCATATTGACACATGGGGGGTCCTTTTAACTGCTCCTATTTATCAGTAGGTACCCTGTGGGTCCATTGGCAACCTCTATGCGTATTGCGTTCTATTAAGGTCTCCAATACAAATCGAAGCAGAAAAACCCTACCAATCTAAAAACAAACAAAAATCGCCCCTCGCAGGGGGTTATTGATCGCCCAAGATCTGTATGCACTCCTTGCGATCTACCTGTCGCAGTCTAATATTTATTTGACAAAAAATGCCAAAACATAATCATTAAAGCCGAAAAAAATTTAAAAAAAAAGTAAAAAAATATAGGTGGGCGTGGTTTTTGGCCCGTAGCCTCCAAAGGAATGATCCGATGTTGCTGAATTGCAATACCAAAATTTTCGAAACTATGCCTGACAGATTGGTGTGCTTAAACTTTTTGTATCTCTTCTGGTGCCTTGGCAAATGACATTACCACACTAACACGGACAGACGGACAGACGGACATCGCTTAATCAACTTCTCTATGTATAAGGATCCAGAATATATATACTTTATGGGGTCGGAAATGAATATTGTAGAAATTACACACGGAATGACAAACTTATATATACCCTTTCCACCTGTGGTGAAGGGTATAAAAATGAATGCCAGGTAAAGCCTGTTAATTGTAAAGGCGTAAAACTTAAAATTCGCACTATTATATACTGTGACAGCTGGGAGTTCACGGTTGTTGTGAAGTTAGTTTGAAATTGGCAATTTATAATGTATAGGCTCACGCCAAAACAAATTATTAAAATTTATATTGAAATTAAAGGAAACGTTTTCATTTGTTGAATTATGAACCACACTTTTGTTTAAATGTATAAGTCAATAAAAATAATTGCCGCATTTAGAGTGATGATACTCCTCAAATCATTACCGAAATACCTTTTCATTTGCTGAAATGTCGGGTGCAACGAAGAGGGGTTCTCATTGCACTCGACAACCAGTCGGTTTTGAAACGCATGGTGCAGATAAACGTGTACTCAAAATTAGTGCTGAAATGTGTTTTAAAACTTACCAGATGTGCCTCAATCAATGAAGTAACATTAATGTTGGTTAAAGGACACATCGGCCTAGCTGGGAATGAAGCAGCAGATCAATTAGCAAAACGGGTATCTGTTGTGAATTTCTGTGGCCTAAGACCTAGAGCGAAAGTTCTACAATGGCTGAACTCATGAACATGCCTTCGAAATGAAAAAGGATCAACATTTCTTGACAAAATGTTCGGTTTAAACGAAGTCACTAAAAAAAAATTAAAATTCAATCAGGCAATCGTTGATTTCTGTAACAAAACTATTAAGTCTTCATCATCACTAAAGATGCAAATAAACGGTGCAAATACACTTTATATGTACGTGCATATATATATAAACATGATTTCTTGTTCTTAAAAAAATGGTCGTTTTTCACTAATTTTAATAGGTTTTAGAGATAAGGAACCAATCACCTATTTTTGTATATGATCAATGTCTTTTTTTACACGGTTTTTTTACACGAACTTTTCTGGAACCAATCTACCGTGTAAAAACAGAGTTAGGTGTAGTTTATTTCTGCACTTTTTTTGAAAAAAAAATATTTTTTTTTTATTTTTTCGGCGTAACTTACAGGGACTCTTCAATTTTCATTAACAATATATGGGAAAATTGTAGCTACTGTAACACTAAACAACTTCTGTAAACATAACAATAGAATCTGAACGTGTCTAAGCACCTTCTACCTTAAAAACAGTACAGTTTCCTACTAACCTATACATTTTTTGCACTTAAACCTTGTTTGTTGTTGTATTTCTTGTAATTTTTTGTTTTGTTTTGTTATTGCCGAACAAAAATAAGCGCTATAAATGAGATATTGAACAAACACTGATGACACTTTTCCCAATCTTTCGAGGGCCATAAAAAAATTGGTCAACGATTTCGCCAAACTAAGTATGTATTAGGATTTACTACCGTTTGATAGTAGAATTGAAGTTACATTGGCAAGTTGGTATATTTTTAACCGACTTCAAAAAAAGAAGGAGGTTATCAATTCGTCTGAATGTTGCTTTTTTTTATGTTTGTGCCCGCAGAACTCAGTCATTTCTGAACCGATTTTAAAAATTTTTTCTTTATTAGAAAGGAAATGCTTACAGATTGGTCCCATTTTAAAAGAAGTTCAGAATTTTGAAAATGAAAGGGTGTCCCCATACAACATACGTGTTTTTTACGTGTATTATGAACCGTAATGGGCACCCTTTTAAAATTTTAAAAAAGTGCATATCACTATGGCTGCCAATAACAGAAATTAATAAAAAAATAAACTTAAAAATTAAAGGGTGTCCCCATATGTGACGTCAATTTAAATATATGAACCATTTGAACCATTGTAGACAATTTCTTGAAAATTGGACAGAATGTCAATTATTTATAATCAGAAATTAAATATTTATAATTAGAAGTTAAAGGGTGTCCCAATAGTTGATGTAATTTGATATATATTGCCAAACTATTGAACCGTAACAGAGAGACGGTTGAAATTTACAAAGAACCTGTATATCTAAGTCCTTTATAATATCAAGTATATAATTGAAATTAGGAAACTAAAGGGTGTCCCCATAATTGATATAATTTAACCTATCTAGCCCTATCTTTTGAACCGTTATAGACAAACACTTGAAAATTAGACAGAATCTCTACTACTATGTCCCGTATAAAAACATTCATAAATATTTAAAATTTTAAAGGGTGTCTCCATAGTTGATGTAAATTGTTGCATATGGCTAAACTTTTGAACCGTTTTAGACAGACATTTGAAATTAACAAAGAATCTGTTCTTTAAAATAAGTGTTTAATTTAAAATTGTACATTAAAGGGTGTCCCCTAGGTAATATTGTTTAAGCTATATGGCCATATCTTTGGAACCGTTATTTTTTTATTACTGTGTCAGTAATAATAACTGTAAAAAAATAAAGGGTGTCCTCATATCTGACGTAATTTGTCGTTATGGATAGACATTTGAATGTACAGAACGTATATTACTTGTCCGTTAGAGCAACATGTTTAGAAGTATTTGATTTGAATACTATTTCTTACAGATTAAATTTCCTCTTAAATTTTTAGTTTAGGATTGATGCACATATATTTGTTTTGTAGTCGGTTTTTTTTTTGCAAGAATTATTCAAAAAAGTTTTTCTTTTGTTGCACTGTGTTATTGTTCTATTAATTTAAATTCAAAAAGTTAATAGTTATTTCAAACTTCAATCTAAATTTTAAATTACATATATGCTCGTACTGATAGTATATGCCATAGTTTTAAAACCAATATTAAAGCTATTAATTTTAAACCATCAATTTCCTTCATGTGGACTCTATTCTTTCGTTTTATTTAGCAAATTACTCAATTAATAATTTTTGCTAACACTCCACTCTGATTCTATGGTAGTTCTGTTATCAAAAACTTTATTTAATCTCTAGCTATTATTTTCATCAAGTTAAAAACTTTAGAGGCAAATGAAAAATAAACTTTTTCACGGAAATTTAAGTTTATTGAAAAGTATATTCATAGACTACAACTACTAAAAATATTAACTTTTGCTCCCACGTATGTACGAGTATGTACGAAATTCCATTCATTTTAAAACAAATAGAAAGAGCTGGATTTGAACATATTTGCTTACTTACAAATTTTACAAAAGATTAGAAATTGCTAGAGAATTTTTTTTTAATTTAATAGAAATACACATCCACTTCAAATAAATTCACCATTGCCCAGATACAGCAAAGGAATTTTACTAGTATTTAGAACACGCTCGTACTAAACAAGTGCCCACACAAAGGATACATATTTCATTTTGAATGTTCGTTATTAGAAGAAAAAATAATGAAAAAAACCAAGCCAAATTCATGCTGTGCTACCAAAGCAACAATATTGCTGCAACAGATTTTTCAAAAGATTTTTCCTAGTCATATTTAAACAAGAAATTACAGTGTGTAAGTAAAGGTGTTTAGTGCATAGGAAACATTTAGTAAAAGATACGTGTGACTGTCGAGTCTTCTTCAGTATCTTCAAGAGCATAATTTAGTTGCAAGTTTGCTTTTAATATTTAAGGAAGATAATAAAACATTCAAACAGAGCCTTTGCCTAGCTGAATATATAAACTATAGCAGCCTTATACCTTTAAGTTTCACAGGACGTCATATGACCCACAGTGCACCAAGATCCCAAAAAAAAATCCAAATTAAATTTCTTGTATCAGCCCGAATAGAGTTTAAAAGAATTTTTAGGAACTCGTTCAGTTATAAGTCGAAAAAAACTATGGAGTTATTCATAATAAAGGCTGAGCCATAATTTAAATTAAACCTAAGAGAAGTTTGGGAAAAAGCAGCTTTAGATCCCTAATACTAACCCAAGTATTATACAACCATTTTATTAAGCTCCTCGTGTCTACAGTTTATGGCAACATATATTTTCTCAATTAAACGTCATCTCATTTTTAACATGTATAGCTAGAAAATGATTTGTTTGTTAAAAGAAACCAAATTTTTTATATTCGCTGTAAATTATACAAAGTGCGATTTGCATCTCTAAAAACTACTGAACTTTTTGCAAAAGAATTATTGAGTCGTTGAGAGCCTCCATGAATGGTAGCGTCCTGGTCTATCAGACTGGGGGTTGTGAATTCGATGCCCGCAAAAGCCTGTAGGTGTTTTCTGCAGACAATCGAAGAGCTTTTCAAATTATGAAGTCCCAAAAAAAAAAATAATACTAATAACACTTCAGGAGAAGGTTACAATGCTGAAAGTCTAAAATAGATTAGAGAAAAAAACATAAGACTGTCGAACAAACTTTCAGATTAGTAAAAAGGAAAAAAGTGCCTTTAAGAAAGCAAATATTGTTCTTCGATTGATATCAATATAAGGCTTAGATGCTACCGAGTCTTATTTCATACATACATATGTTGGGAGAATGTCTAAGCAGCCCTCTATATGCCCAATAAGTAATTAACCACTACCTCACTTTCATCATTTGGCATTTTCTTGCAAGATTTAAGTTAGTAATAAATTACACTGGTCGGCAAAAAAATAAAAAAAAAGTCGGGAGCCTGATGTGTTTTTAATGGACTTATCTGCTGAATCCAAATCTGTTCACAGATTTTTTCTATCACGTCTAGTTTTCAAGATATTCTTCTTTTAATAAAATAAAAATATTAAAGTAGTTATTGTGATAACAATGGTCGGCAAAAAAAAAAAAAACAAAATCGGGAGCAAGAACTTGTTTACATGATTTTTTTGTGTGCTGAATCGAATTATTTTCAGAGACTTTTTCTGGCACGTCTAGTTTTCAAGATATTCTTCTTTAAATAAAAAAAAAATATTAAAATATTAGACAAGTAGTTATTGTGATGACAATGGTCGGCAAAAAAAGTCGGGTTCTTAAACCTTGTTATGTGGTTTTAATGGACTTTTTTGTGCTGAATCCAAATCTGTTAATTGATTGATTCCATCACGTCTGAGATATTCTTATTTAAATAAAATACTGATATTGAAATACATATTTAATAATGTGTTACATAATGTTTGTCAAAGTAGGAACCTGCAGTTAATTGTGAATAAAATCAACATTTCTGCATCAATTTATGGCTTGTTTTATTCCTAGTATACCTAGCTTTCCGAATAAGGACAAAAATGTAAAATGTTTGCCGGTTTAAGTTTTTTACGAGTTTTTGACGACAAAAAGAAATAATTATTTCATTAAAAATATTATTTTTTGCCACCAATTTCTAAATAACTCCGAAACAGTTGAAAACGAAAAGAGTTACATAACTCTTGCCTTAAAGGTAACTTTATCCCGCATCTTTCTGTGTTTTAATTATTAAAATCGAACAATCCATCAAAGAGTTATTTTGAAATAAGTTAGCGTGGTCGCCTTGTTTAGGGGAAAATATTAGACATGCCCATAAAAAAAAAATTTGTGCGTGATACGCGAAAACTGAAAGCGGATTTGAGTTTAACGAGCATTTTTGCAGACCCGTGTTATTAGTAAGTAAATATTACTTGTAAATGCAACTGCAATAAACGAAATAAAAAATATTTTTTAACAAATTTTAACACTTAACATTAATTATAAAATTCAACTAAAAATAAAAATGTATTTTAAGACTTTACTTCTATTCTTAAAGGTCGATTTTTACCATTTTTAGCAAAAATTTAAGACTAAAGTCCCACCTACTAAACAAAAAGCGTGTGTCAAAAGTCCAATCCAATCAATCGTTATAGATCTTTGACCGCTTTTTCGTGAAATGGTCCACTGTGCATCGTCTTAGCGTCTTGAAGGCTCTAGTTCATGTATAGCCTTCCTCGATTTTTATATTGATTTTATCCAAGCAACTTGCTGGATATCCATCAGAGCCCTGGCAATAAACGAAAAACGTGTGTCAAAATTAACTGAGCTCCGTTGAAGAGAGTTTGACAGAAATAAGTTGTGATCCATTTCGAGGTTCCCTACTTTTTTAAAGAAGAAAACACAGAAAATTCAAATTTAATGGAGAATGTTTATTACCATTTGAAAGAACATTTTTTGACATCTATTTTTTGAAGATTATGTCTATCAAATGCTGGCCGTTGCTACGTCGCAGATGGTCCATCCGTTGAGTACAATTTTCCATGACTAGTTCGAGCATTTTGACTGGTAACTGGCGAATGACAAGTGTGATGTTTTCATCCAAGTCCTGAATCTAAGCGGTTTTGTCCGCATAAACTTTAGACTTTACATATCCCCACAGGAAGAAGTCTAACGGTGTGATATCACACAATCTTGGTGGTCAATCGACCGGCCCAAAATATGAAATTATCTGCTCACCGAAATGTTCTTTGAATAAATCCATTGATTGATGCGATGTTTGAGAAGTGGCGCCGTCTTGCTGAAACTAAATGTCACCGAGATCACAAGCTTCAATTTCAGGCATCAAATAGTCGGTTATCATGGCATGACAACGGTCGCGATTGACAGTTACGTTCGCACCGGCATCATCTTTAAAGAAATATGGACCGATGATTCCACCGGCCCACAAACCACACCAAACCGATGTTTTTACTGGATCAAGTGGCAGCTCTTGAATATCTTCAGGTTGCTCTTCGTCTCAAGTGCGGTAATTTTGTTTGTTCACATACCCATTGAGCCAGAAATGGGCCTCAACGCTAACAAAATTTGCCTCGAGAACGTCGGATCTTCTTGGAACTTTTCAAGAGCCCATAGTGCGAAGCGATCCAGGCGCAAGTCTTTCCATTATGAAATGCCAAACAATACTAAACAAAAATAACAAGACAGCATAACACGACTCACACGTGATCTGTCAAAAAAGGCTATTGAAAAAAGTACATTGAAATGGATCACCCTTTAGTTGCTAAATATTAAAGTGCGTCTGGTGGCTCAAAATGTTGGCATTTCAGCCGATTGGCAACATCAGATTTTTCATGAATTTTTAGACATGAAAAAATATTCGGAAAGTTGGTGGTGCAGTCAAGACATGTACCGTTACATTTCTATTAATCCAATGTACTCTTATGATTTCAGCACTTGCTACTACAAATTTTCTGTTTTTAAATTCGAAAAAGAGTCGGCTCAAACAAATAGGTCTTCATTGGAACACATGACTTTTTTGAGGGCTTTGAGAAGTCTTATTAATTGGGTGCAATAAACAAGTTACATGCCAAGAAAAAACATGGTTGATGTAACCAAAATCTAAAACTAACATATTATGATTAAATTATATGGTTGCAGCCAAACCATATTCTTTTTTTAAACATAATTACAATATGGTTATGTTAAAACCATATTATTGTCTAACTTAAAAATTATATTTTGAAAAATAATATGACCATCTATACATATCTTAACATATAATAAAATAGTAACTTATTTCCATCTGTCTGTCTGTTTGCTTTTCTTTTGCGTTCGCATCACGTAAAAACTACTGGATGGCTTTTAACAAAATTTTGTGAGGAGGTACCTTACTATCCTGATTCCCATATAGGATACTGTTTTTTCTAAAAAAATATCTCATTTCTAAGAGATTGGAGAAAAGCAGTGGAAGTACACAATTTCCGGTTTAAGGGTAGTGCAATTTTTCATTAAAAACTGGGATATTTTAAACACGGTTGCGCATCTATTATTTGTGAAAGTAGGATATTTTTATTTGAATTGCATTTTTAATTTGTGGAATTACATTGTTATTAAAACATTTTAAACAGCTCTTAAAGAGCCTTGCAGTAGTTTTTAGAATTTTAGGATTTTTTATAAATTTTAGAATTTATTGTAAATTTTTGAATTTTTTATAAATATTAATATTATTACCTAATTATTAATTTAATTTTTCTTTCTTAGAGAGAATACAACGAACTTAAGCTTGACTTCAAACTACATATTTATTTTTTTATAAATTTTAGAATTTTATCCAGGGATGTGTACCGAAATCGAGCAAAATATTGTCAGGACTCCCACGATGTGGCGGGCACAGCTAGTTTATAATAAAATACAATTATTTATTAGTTTATTTTTTAAGCATTCCATACGATAAGGGAGTTATTATATTTAAAAAAAAATAAACCCGTAAAACAAGATTACTATAATTCTAAAAAAACTAAATACAAAACCTCAATAAAAACCAATCATTATTTGTTTCTTTTTAGTCATACTGTGATTACATACTAGCAAACTTATCATAATTTGTTTACTAATAATATATTATGATTATAAACTTAATATTATTTTTAAATTCTATCTAATAAAACTATGGTTATGATTTGTAAATTATCATGTTGCATTTTGTGAGTTTAGCAACCATTTAGTGATCAAGTTATTACATAAACTTTTTTATCGTGGCCATAGTTATAGTAATGATTAAAAAAACTATAAGTTATTCATCGCAACCATATATTGTTACAGAAACCAAAAGATGGTTTATGTGACGATACCATAAACATGTTTTCTCTGCGCGTAGAAAGTTAGGCTAAATATATCTAACTTAAGGGAATATGTTAACAAATAAAATTTTTTACCGAGAAGAAAATATTTTATCCAAAAAAACAAGCAATTTTTCAAATTTCCCTATTTATTGAAAATGAAAAAAAAAAAAAAAAATATTTAGATATTAATTTTTGGAGTAGTGGTGGCTACACGCAAAGAAAAAACATGGTCATGATAAACAAGTTTTTGTTAACTGTTAATCATGCAATGGTTATACGCACCAAATAAGCAACATGGTTGATTTGAAACATATTAAAATTCAAACCACAACCAAATTTTTTTTAATATTTAAAAATAAAATTATATTTATAACCATAATACATTATTATTAAACATACTATGTTAAGTGTGACTAAAAATAAACAAATAACACAGTGCAACACGGAAAAAAATAACCATATACGGACACCACTACGTGACAAAAGACCAAAAAAAGACCCCTGTCTCCCAGTTTTGCCCAAAGTCCTCCAGGATTTTTTTATGGGCCCTCAAAGATGTGGGGCCTCGATGTAATTTTTGCAAAATATGATCATTTACTCAAGCTCATATTTTGCAAACCGTTTGAAATTTTGATATACTCTCTGAGGGAAAGTTGTAGCTCTTGTTATAAAGAACAAACATTGTGAACATATAAAATCAAAAAAACTTCATCTTCAAGGTCAAAATCGCAATTCAATTTTTTTTACCTTTTTTCCCTTGTTCAGGTCCATAGGTAGCAAACCGTTCAAAATTCAAGGAAACAATCAACTACAAAAATGAACCTAAGATCTCAATAAACAACATTCTAGAACATATGAACATATGAACATATAAAAAATTTTGCAACCTAAGCGCTACCTAAACGGTGTTAAGAATCATTCTTAGGAAGTTCATATGTTCTAGAAAGTTGTTTACTGAGATCTTAGGTTCATTTTTGTAGTTGATTGTTTCCTTGAATTTTGAACTGTTTGCTACCTATGGACCTGAAAAGGGGAAAAAGGTAAAAAAATTTAATTTTTTAAAGTTTTTTGCGATTTTGACCGTGAAGATGAAGTTTGTTTGATTTTATATGTTCACAATTTTTGTTCTTTATGACAAGAGCTACAACTTTGCCTCAGAGAGTATATAAAAATTTCAAACGGTATGCAAAATATGAGCTTGAGTAAATGATCATTTTTTGCAAAAATGACATCGAGGCCCCACATCTTTGAGGGCACATAAAAAAAAACCTGGAGGACTTTGGGCAAAACTGGAAGACAGGGGTCTTTTTTTGGTCTTTTATCACGTAGTAGTGTCCGTATATGGTTATTTTGCCATGACTTAAAAAATTACACAGTGTGTAATGTTTGGTTTTAAAAATACATAATTTGGTTTGGCCTTTTTTCAGTTTAGAAATATGTGTGTAAGCTATCGGTTCATCTAAAACCATAAAAACAATTAATACAAATTGGTTGCCAACAAATAAATTTTTTTTTTATTATTCATGAAAGTTTTAAATTAAAAATATCAAACATATTAAAAGGTTAGCAGAAAATATCAAAATAAGTCTAAATGGAAATATTCGTGTATTTTTTGTTATTTATACATATATAACCACTTATATGTTTCACATTATATTATAGTATGTTATAAACATAATTATGGTTGTATTTTACAATGTTATTTTTATGTAAGTCAATAACATGTTGCAACGACAAAAATATTTTTGTTATAGTTTAAAATAATATGGTTGGAATATAACCATATAATTCAACCATAACATGTTGCTCTTAGATTATGGTTACCTCAACCATGTTTTTTCTTTGCGTGTAGAAAATTTTTGAACACGAAATGGTTTATTCCTATTTTGTGTGTTTGTCTGTTTCGTTCTTGTTTATTAATATCTTTATAATTCCTTAGTTGTCCCACTGTGAATATATATATATATATACATATGTTTTTTACAACATTTAACTTCATCTGAAAATTTTTGTGTTTTGTATTTTTCTATTTTGGAACTAAGATTTTATACAAAAGTACCGAACACCACAGGATATTGTTTTATGTGAATTTAATTGTAATTTAATCCAAAAAATCATAGAATTTGTAGAGTTGTTGGGAGTTGTCGGGAGTTTTTAGAAATGTACACACAGTTGTAATGCCATTCATGTATACAGTGAAGTTCATGTAAACATGTGTGAATGTGTCCAAGGAAATGTGTGCTTGTTGGTGGCGCTTATTTATGTGTATTCAAGTATATTAAAGTAATAGTAATTGTTTAAACTCTATTGTAAGTTTAAATTTATCATTTACTTTTGTTGCAACTACCAATGAAATATGTTGGCAGAGCTGTTATTTTTATTTCAGCAACAGTTTTGTATAAATATTTAACTTTTTTTTTTGGAAAATATTATTTTTCATTTATATTTTGTACACACTTTATTAAACAGTTAGGATAGGAGTGAAACAGTAAAAGAGTAAGTGAAATGGTAAAAAAATCTCATGAACTATATTTTGTATAAATTTTAACAATTTCTGGCATTGCAAATTGTATAAATGTAAATGATATGTGCAGCAATTTTTTTTAAAATGCTAGTTTGCATAACTGTGTGTTCATTTGCTAAGTTTTAAAAGTGTGTATATAAATGGGTGTGTGCCTTTGTTTATTTTTGCGATAGTGTTCACACATTTAAAACAGTATTTATTTCACTTGAATGTGTTAGTTGGTTACACTTTAATTTTCTTTTTTTGTTTTTGCTCCAAAAACATGATATTCAATATTTCAGTGTTTACTTGGGATTTATATTTACGCACTCAGAGAAATCCATTAATAAAACAACGAATTGCTATTTTTATGTAAATATCTATTCCATTTTTCTATTCTAAATGCCAAAATTGCCTCTTTTTTATGCGTATTGTGTTTTTCTCAGTGTACACTGTGTACCGGGTAATCCATGTCTTTTTAATTCCTACTTTTGTTATTTTGACACTGATAAATTTTGACTATCCAAAAATCCGTGACGACCAATCCCAGTTACGAATTTTTCGAGTAGTGAGAATTGTAAGCTAAGGACTAACACAGAGTTTGCTTTAACTTACTTCGTATTGTACAATATACAATTCGTATGTACACAGTTAGTGAGAAAGTAAGTCGAATGTGGTATAGATTTGAGTGTAACACACTTTCTCATTGTACAGAGTACCCTACGAATAAACGCTGTTGCTTACTTTTCAATACACAAAGTGTGAGATAGTGTACTGAAAATTGAAAAAGAAGAAGAAAAAGAAAAACTTCATAAGTGTTTATCGTGTCGTGGTAAAAAAGACGCATTGTTTTATAAAATTATTTATTTTTTTTTTATTTATTGGTAAGAAAAAAAAACTAAAATGATAGAAGGATTTAGTAAACGAAATTTACGACGTCTTGCAGCTAAGGAAAGAAAAAAAAAATGTGTCACTCTGCTAGCCTTATTGATAGAGAAGTAGAGGAAACCAATAAAAGTGTTAAAGAATTAAATGTTGGAGCAACGTCGTCAACGGATAGTTTTGATGATGGAGACATTGATATGTCTTCAATAAGTATGGTAAGTATTTATAACATCTTTTTTAATATGTACAAAATGTAATTAATTTAACCAAAATTTATATTTTACAGAGGAAATCAAGTCAATGAAAAAGGATTTGGAGACAATAAAACAAGAAGTTGTGTCAATGAAAAAGGACTTGGAGTCTAACAAGTTGTTGTTAGAAAAGATGGTCGACAATTAGGCAAAATGTTAGCCTATTTAACACAAACATCCAAAAAGGGTATTTTAGAACATCAAGCCTTATTTCCTGTTGAAAACGAGGAGCAAATGCAAACAGTGAACCGTCTTTCGGAAGAAAACAAAGCTGAAATGGTGTGTTTTCATTTTTGCCAATTTTTCGCATCTACTCTTTCTAAAACCCATAATTTTCTTCAAGATAAATGTCATAAAACGAATTCTGAATCCTGGAGGGTTGCAAAAGAACTTTCATCGGCTCCTAGACCTTAATATTATATTTTCATTTAATTACGATGTCGTGAACGGCAAAAAAGCGTTTCAGGATTATAAATCGTTGAATACAGCAATTTTCGGTAAGACACATTTTATTTGTTTTAATATGTATGTACTAAATTTTTAACTTTTGTTTTTTACTTTGTATAGAAGCGGTTAAAAATGATGGCTATACGTATACGGAATACGTAAAGGATATCCGCGAATCCATTAAAGCTTTAAAAAACAGGATTCACAAAAGAAAATATGATGAAAATATTAAATAAGAAAAAAATTGCACAGGCAGAGCGTACTCAAGTCCCAAACACCACCTAAACCACTTTTGTTTATATCAAAAAAGTACTCCAGTCCCAAACACCACCTAAACCACTTTTGTTTATATTAAAAAAGTCTGTTTAAAAAATTTATTTTATTACTCTTTATTCAAATAAGTTTAGATAGTACGAATCTATTTTATCAAGTGTTTCAATTATACAAGTTTAATTTTTGAATAATTTATATTTTTGTATAAATGTATGTATAAATATATGTAAATTTTTTTAGAAAAAACAGTAACATACATAATTTTCACATGTGTTGATAATTAGTTTTTCAAAAATTGATGGAAAAATTAGTTTTTCTTTATTGTATTGCATGAAAATATTTAAATTTTATTTTATTAATTACATAAAATAAAAAAATAAAAGTACCAAAATTATTTTTTTATTTATAAATTAAATAGTACTGGTACTCATTTAATCTGTTAAATGCCTCTTATATCTCTTAAACTCTTAAATTTAAAAATTTTCTTATGAAAATTTTGAAAGTTTATGAGTTTGAGAGGCATAAGAGGTGTTTAACAGATTAAATGAGTACCTGTAATAAAGCATAAGTACCTATCATTTTCGCTAGGGTGTATTTGAAGTACACCTCCATATACTCAGTATATGATACATTATGTTAATTACAGCGCAGTATACTAAGTATATGGGAAAGTACTGCATTTTGATTACAAGCACAAAGTACACGGAATTGTATGAAAGAACAGATACTTTCTCATATAATTTGTGGATTGATGGTAATCAATGAAAAAGCGGCCATGTTATTCTAAAAGTAAGCCTAAAACGTATATAGAGATCCGAGTACTCAGTATACACAAAATATTCAAGACGTATTTAAGTACGTACAACACACGTTCGTTACTGGGATATATTTATACTTTCATAAAAAATCAATTTTTTATATGAAAATTTTATTTTTTTCTGTATCTTCTTAAATAAGCGTCTAATCGAAAAAAGGACAAAAATCCGTGACGACCTACATATATATTTATATTTTCATAAAAAAATCAATTTTTTTTTATATGAAAATCTTATTTTTGTTGTATCTTCTTAAAACACATTTTTGCGGGAAAAAAAAGTATCCTATATTGGAATGTAGATACGAAGGTACCTTCTCACAAAATTTTGTTAAAATAAATCCAGTAGTTTTTACGTGATACGAACACAAAAAAGAAAGATAGACAGACAGGAAATGAGTTACTATTTTATTATATGTATAGATAACAGTATAAAAAGTCCGCGGACAAAAATTATTCGCTTTACTATTGACCAATGTTGCTAAATATTGCAAATTTATTTCCAAACTTTTTTCCAAAAAGTTCGTGAGACTGGCTTGTTGCAAGACTGACAGCACTCATAGCACCCGTTACAGTATGGTGATGGATAAAAATGTGGCTTTTATGGGTACCGAAATTGGGCAACCCAATCCAAAATAATCGACTCGCCAGCCATCTTAGCATTTCACGCAATAGCTTATGATATGCTGTAATCGGTAATCGAAATTGGCCGAAAAATCATATTTTCTGACGAGGCGTATTTGACTTCGGCAGCTTGGTTAAGTGGCCCGCCAGTACCAGGGAGTCCATTAAGGCCTATTGTGATATCTCGACGCTCATCTACCACCACTCTTCCATAGAGAATTCCAGTAACTCCAGTTCGTAAGAACCACCAAACTAGCAGGCTACTCAGTGTAGCATCGCTGAGATAGTCTAATCCCTAAAATAATTTTTAGCTCAGAAATTTGAGGCTGCGTTCCTGAAGAGTCGGGCAGACACAGATAAGGTGCCGAACTGATTCCTCTTTCTCCTGATCCCTACAGCTTCAGCAACTCTCACCACAAGAGATTCCCTTACGCTCCGACCTATGTCCAATAATTTTTTTCGAGGGCCTGTAGTATGTATCTTCGTCCACTTTCTGGCGATAGAGGGCCAGAGAATTCTTGCCAATCTGCAAGTTGTTAGTGTAGACCATCTGCAAACCGTTTTCTTTAGCGACAATTCCTGTAGAGTATTGGAAATTTCAGCCAATGGGCTGAATCGGCTTGAGGTTCAAGCCGATTCTGGCACATTGATATGCCATCTTGTTTCCACGAATGCCTTCATGCCCTGGAACCCACACTATCCTTATGCGATGTCGTCCAATTAGGGCCAGAGATTGAATGCACGACAAATACACTTTCCGACTTCGCTACTTTTGAATCAAGAGCCTTATTGGCCGCTAAACTGTAAACAAAAATGACAACAGCCGTCGCCACCGTCGTAAGTTCCACAATTCTCACGGTGCAGGTATCAGAAAACCTAAGTGAAACTGAAATATATTAAAATCAATATGGTCAGAGAAAATCCCCGATCCAGTCCCCGTATCTGCTTTGAAACCATCCGTAAATATTGAAACTGCATTGTTTTCGGCGACTATGTCAGCAAACAAATTAGCCTCCACTGGAGATAAAAAGCCACACGTTATTTTCGAAAAGCCAATGCATCTACTTTTAACATCTTTATGCCAAGTTTTCGGTGTGACCAGTGTCAAAACACAGAAATCGGTAGACCCCTAGGGATATCTCCAAATGTTGGTAGCCAGTTATTGCTAAGGAGGGTAACGCGGCGGCTGTGGTTTGGCCCTAAGTCGCAGGAAGGCGATTTAGTCCGTTTTGCTGTTGCGTGTCAGGTCTTTAGATAGTCTTAAACTCCTAAACAAGGGGGTGTGCCGGTGCTACCAGCAAAGTTTGCAAATGCTACTGGTATCGTTATGCTTAACAAGGGCGTTGGTAGACACATTGTTTTTTTCCCAGTGATGGCAACACGCCAGGCACTTACTTAAATATGTATCACATCTAATACATCTGACTAGAAAAAGCTACTAGAAACGCCATTTTAGTCAACGGTGAGTGCTAAAGAGCCATCGTTACAGACTTTTTATGGCCTGCAAAGAGGGATAGCAACTTATATAATACTTGGTTTCAACAAAATTGCGCGCCATGTCACACAGTTGATCTAACAATCGGTATTTTGCACAATAAGTTGGGTGATCGTGGCATCATTAGCATTCTTTTCAATGTCAGTTGTCCGCCTTGACGCTGTGACCCATAAATATTTCTGTTATTTTTAATATAGCAGCAGAAATTAAATTTATATCATTTTATTAAATGTTTAAAAAGTTACTTGTATTTGCACCACCTGCTATTTGCACACGAATTAGTGTGCAGTCAGTGTTTATGTTTGAACATTATAATTTATTTTTGCTACTGTGCAGGTTAAATTGTTTATATAAATCATAAAAAAACAACATGCATAAACGTGCACAGTTAAGCACACATTTATATTTTGTTCCTTATTTTATTTTGCTCCATTACAAATACACAAACACCCATAGACACAGAAAACCATTTTAATGTTTATGAAACATTTAATAATGAATTGTTTCTCTATAGTTTTGTTATAATAAAAATAAATGGGGTTACTGGGAAATGAATTATCAAACGAAAAAAATCCTTTTAAATTTTACAAACGACAAGCCAATATGATGGAGAGAGATTTAATTGTAAATAATTTTAATTTTGGAAAATAAATGGAAAGTTGTATTGTGTTAGTTGAAAATACAAACTATTTGTGGCAAATTTATTTTTTTTTTTAATTTTACGTCTCTGGTGCATTTGCAAGGAAATAGCAAAAATATAAGTTTCGATATCGCCGACTAGCCTTGTGATACGGAACCGTATCGTGAAAAAAGCATACTCATACATACCACAATGGTTTGAAAACGATTTATTTAAGAGGCAAATTAGAGGTGTTTTTGAGTGAAGCTGCAAACGGTCGGCCTCCTAGAGTTTGTTTTTATCTCAAATGTTAAGGTTTTTAAATATAAGTAGCCCTTTAAAATATAAAAAAGTACGTACATGTCGCCTCTAGCTCTTACAACAATCTATACATATACAGCCCAACTATGAATAGCAATTCCCCAGGAAAATTTTCCCATCTCCCATTCCTGCTATTATAAACTAAAATGTCTCGGGAAATTTTTCCCTTTTCTCTAACGAGGGAAACAAGTATGTAATGGGTGATTTTTTTGAGGTTAGGATTTTCATGCATTAGTATTTGACAGATCACGTGAGATTTCAGAATGGTGCCAAAGAGAAAGATGCTCAGTATGCTTTGACATTTCATCATGAATAGACTTACTAACGAGCAACGCTTGCAAAT
Organism: Phasia obesa; assembly: GCA_949628195.1. NCBI lineage: Eukaryota > Metazoa > Arthropoda > Insecta > Diptera > Tachinidae > Phasia > Phasia obesa. The sequence continues at coordinate 138,647,499 of OX451216.1, read as the reverse complement.
CATTGAATTTTATTACCAAAATCAGTGTTCGGTTCGAAATGTTCAAATGTGACAAATTTTGTTCAGCGATGAGGCTCATTTCTGGTTGAATGGCTACGTAAATAAGCAAAATTGCCGCATTTGGAGTGAAGAGCAACCAGAAGCCGTTCAAGAACTGCCCATGCATCCCGAAAAATGCACTGTTTGGTGTGGTTTGTACGCTGGTGGAATCATTGGACCGTATTTTTTCAAAGATGCTGTTGGACGCAACGTTACGGTGAATGGCGATCGCTATCGTTCGATGCTAACAAACTTTTTGTTGCCAAAAATGGAACAACTGAACTTGGTTGACATGTGGTTTCAACAAGTTGGCGCTACATGCCACACAGCTCGCGATTCTATGGCCATTTTGAGGGAAAACTTCGGAGAACAATTCATCTCAAGAAATGGACCGGTAAGTTGGCCACCAAGATCATGCGATTTGACGCCTTTAGACTATTTTTTGTGGGGCTACGTCAAGTCTAAAGTCTACAGAAATAAGCCAGCAACTATTCCAGCTTTGGAAGACAACATTTCCGAAGAAATTCGGTTTATTCCGGCCGAAATGCTCGAAAAAGTTGCCCAAAATTGGACTTTCCGAATGGACCACCTAAGACGCAGCCGCGGTCAACATTTAAATGAAATTATCTTCAAAAAGTAAATGTCATGGACCAATCTAACGTTTCAAATAAAGAACCGATGAGATTTTGCAAATTTTATGCGTTTTTTTTTTAAAAAAAGTTCTCAAGCTCTTAAAAAATCACTCGTTATTATAAATATTAGAAAGGGGAAAATAAATGATTTTTTTGGGAGTTTTTTTCTTTATATATTTGAAAGGGAGTTAGCGCGGAAAAGTAAGTATTAAATTTATTAATATAAAACAATGACTTAAAATTTGTTTTTAAGACCAAACAAATACAAATAGACATCAGGAGATTTATTCGATATAGCTAGTGGATTTTTTCATGGGTGAGAAATACTTACTTTTACAAAAAAAAAAAAAAATTTATAAAATTTTTTCAAAAAACTTTCGATAAAATTTTTAAACAAAATATTTAATAAAATTTAAACACAAAATTTTTGATAAATTTTTTATAAAAAAATTTTGATAACATTTTTAAATAAAATTTCCAATAAAATTTTGCGATATAATTTTGCAAAAAATTTACGATAAAATTGTTACAAAAATTTTCGATAAAATTAAATAAATTAGTCAAGTCCGAGTTAGACTCACACACTTAAGGTTCCGTACTATGTTTAGTAGAACTTTAAAAATTCAAGTTGTTAATTTTTTCATGTCTTATGAGTCACCCTTTAATTTTAAAATTAAAGTCATAATTGCATAACTGTTGGAACACCCTTTAAATTTTAGCAATTTTTGTTATAGCGGCCATGGTAATACACTATCTATAGAAATATACATGAGCCTACCTATTGCGGTTCAAAAAATAAGGTAATATACCTGAAAAACATGTCACTGATGAAACACCCTTTAGATATTAGTAATTGTTACAGCGGCCGAAGTACAACATCTACTGTAAACATTTAAAGAGGCTACCTCTTACGGTTCAAAAAGTAAGGCTATTTAAGTAAAAATCATGTCTCTGTCGGAACACCTTTTAATTTTGTTATTTGCTATGGCGGCCATTGCAATTCTCTTTTTATGAATACATCAAGAGTCTACATATTACTATTAAAAACATATTACTACAGAGTCTACATATTACTACGTGAAAAACATGTCACTGTCAGAACACCCTTTAATTTTTAGTAATTGTCGTAACGGACATGGCAACACATATTCTACACAAATTGCAAGAGTCTACTTGTTACGGTTCAAAAAATATGTCGTTATACAAGCAAAACACGTCACTGTCGAAAACCCCTTTAAATTTTTATTCTTTTTATAGGGGTCATAGTAATACCCCATTTGTGAAAATTTCATGCAAATCACGTCACTGTCGTCACACCCTTTAATTTTTACTATTTGTTATAGTGGCCATAGTAATACACATCCTGTAAGAACTTCAAGATTTTTGTTTTCTCACTGATATTTCACTCATGTGTCAGTTACATGGATCGCATGGAAAATTTCCATTTTGAGTTTTTTCATATGTAGCAAATTATCTTTTTGTGCTATTTCTAGTTTTCTAGGAATTAAAGAAAAAGATAGGATTTAGTGTTGATGTTTTTGTTAAGACAAAATTAAATGATAACACTTTTAATAGGAATATAAAAAATCATATACATATGTACATACAGTAAACAGATATTTTGTTTTTCAAAAGTTTAATATGTAAATAATCAAGTAAAGATAAAAACAGTACTGTGCAAAACAAAAGCACATCAAACATTAAGCTAAAATATTTTAATTACATTTCACATTAATCTTGTTAAATTAAGTGGGTACAATGTATTCTTAAAGCAATAAAATAAACTTTTCAAAATGTTTGTAAATTTCTAATTTTGATCCTTTTTGACCCCTCGAATTGTTATATACTTTTTGTTCAGTATTATAAAACTATTATTTTGAAATGAATATTATAATAAATATTGTAGAAAGTACACCACCTATAGTGACAGGTGTAATAAAGACATACGTTGGGATTTAGATGGAGGCATGGAAAAAATTTGTGTAAGATGCTCCTTTTATTATACAAGTCAATTCTAAAACCAATTTAGTTTTATAGCATTCAATTATGGGGCACTGCCTCAGCTAGCAATGTAGAAAAAATACAAAGGCGCCAAAATAAGATTCTTCGTATGATTACATCTACTCCTGTGTATATAAAAAACTTGAACATTCACAAAGATCTAAACGTGACATTAGTTAAAGTAGAAATAGCGAAACTTGCCATAAGGTATATAAAGAAGCTTGAAACACATCCTAATCTGCTGGCCCGTAAAACACTAATTGAATCTGGTTACATTCGCTGGCCCGTATATCAGAGGTATGACCCGCAAATAACAGTAACCGTGAAACATAAATTTTTTGGTCTAGCACTAGTTGGACTTAACAAGTATATTTATGTACTTTATTATTTTTAGACTTAAGATATGTGTTATTATTTAATTATTATAAAATTAAAAAACTTTTTCAAAAAATTATAAATATTTCCTCCAAAACTTTTTTTGCATATGAATTTTTAATTTGCAATTCTGTGACATTTTCTTTTGTTGAATAAAATAGAAATTAGCCTAAGTTGACGACAGCCACAACGTTTCATTTTTAATAGTTTGTAGTCGGTATTCTGATGATGTCTATGTGTTTAATGCAACTAGGTTTTAAAACAGAGATATCATGTATTTAAAAATCAAACGCATTTAAAAAAATATGTTACTCTATATACACACATACATACATATGTATATTCTTAATATTAAATATATGTTATGTTACAGTCATGATTTTCATTTTCAAAGAAATATTGAAATTTTTGTTTTAATTTTTCGAAAATTTTGTGTAAAAATTTTTTGTAAAAATATTTTTTTACAAATTTTTTGTAAAATTTTATTCGAAAATTATTTGGAAAATTATTTAAAAAAATTTTTTTTTCGAATATTTTTCTGTAAAATATCTTTTTGAAAATGCTTTGTAAATTTTTTTGTAAATAGTTTTTAAAAAAAATTTTTAAATTTTTTTTTTAAAAATTTTTGTAAAAAAAATTTTAAAAATTTGATTGACATTTTTTTGTTAATTTTTGGACCTTTCTCAAATCTATATTGAGTTAGAATGGTCAGACTAAAGCAAAAAAAAAATCCTTACAAAAAAAAATTTCCTCATATTGACACATGGGGGGTCCTTTTAACTGCTCCTATTTATCAGTGGGTACCCTGTGGGTCCATTGGCTACCTCTATGCGTATTGCTTTCTATTAAGGTCTCTAATACAAATCAAAGCAGAAAAACCCTACCAATCTAAAAACAAACAAAAATCGCCCCTCGCAGGGGGTGTTGATCCCCCGAGATCTGTATGCACTCCTTGCGATCTACCTGTCGCAGTCTAATATTTATTTGATAAAAAAGGCAAAACAGAATCATTAAAGCCGAAAAAAATTAAAAAAAAAAACGTAAAAAATATAGGTGGGCGTGGTTTTTGGCCCGTAGCCTCCAAAGGAATGATCCGATGTTGCTGAATTGCAATACCAAAATTTTCGAAACTATGCCTGACAGATTGGTGTTCTTAAATTTTTTGTATCTCTTCTGGTGCCTTGGCAAATGACATTACAACACTAACACGGACAGACGGACATCGCTTAATCAACTTCTTTATGTATAAGGATCCAGAATATATACACTTTATGGGGTCGGAAATGAATATTGTAGATTTACACACGGAATGACAAACTTATATATACCCTTTCCACCTGTGGTGAAGGTATAAAAATGCACGTTAAAAACAAAATTAATGGACTTCGATTCGATTAGCGACGTTGAGTAAGGAGTTTAATAAATTCATACGCAATAAAATATATGTATATGTGTTGCTTTCTATATTGCAAGCGAGTAAATCTTTTAGGTATTTTGTATGACGAGCATTAATTTTTTTGTTTTGTTTCTACACAAATTTTCTACACGAACCGTTCGCTTGCATTACAGAAACAATACAGAAACCTTTTTGTTTTATGCGTTCGCTTGTTACTGTTAAAAAGATGAAAATGTAAAATATTTATGTAAATTTTTAAATTGCAAGATTTTTGTTTGCAGTAAAGATCACAAACTAAAAATTAGAAGTATAGGATTAAATAAATATTTTCAGATTTGAAATCCAGCAGTTCCAAGCTTCAAAATAAAGTGAAAACATTTGCTAATACAATACCGTCATAAAACTATAAGAGTAGAAAATTATATACCAGGACCTAAAATCTATTTTAATTGAATTTTAATTATAAATGTTTTATTTGTTTCGAAATCAATTCAGACTATTAACTGAGAGCGTTTTTTGAACTTCCTCAATCATTTTTACATTGCATTTCTCTTTCATTTATCAATCCAACTGCAGTTCTAGTTTTAGACTCCACTGTTTTTTTATTTAATTTAATTTTTATTTAAAGTATTTTTTGAAAATAAACATTGTTTTGACAAGTGTGGGATAAGAATTTGCTTAGTTACCGTAAGCTTCGAGATATTGAAAAGGCAATAACTGATTTAAACTCCAGGAAAGATCCTGGAATTAATAAAACCAGTAACAAGATGTTATTAGATTTGTCCAGTATAGTCTAAAAAATTATTCTTTTTGTTTTTAATGCCATTTTACGTCTTGAGTACTTTCCTACAAAACGGATGATTTCTTTGATTACTATGATACCTAAGCCTGGAAAAGACCACACCAAGGTTGAATCATACAGATCAAAGACATCAAAGCTGTTTGAAAAATATTAATAATTAAGTTGAACGCAATTCTGCGCGCGAAAGGATGTATTCCGAACCATCAATTTGGCTTCAGAAAACAACACAGTCCGATCCAACAAACACTGTTCTGCACTTTTGATCAATATTTCTCAAGCATTAGACAAGTTATGGCACGAAGGCTTTATGTACACAAGTTAAAGCTGAACTTTCCCAAAAACTTCTATCAGCTCATAAAAAATTATTTAACTGATCGAAAATTCATACTAAAAGAAGGAGATTGCTTAAGCTCCCCTTAGCTCATTAAAGCCGGAATTCCACAAAGTAGTATTTTGGGACCAGATGTACACATCCGATATGCCAACTAGCAACCGAGTGCACGCATCAATTTTTGCTGATGACACAGCTTTTTTAGTATTCATGAAAGCGCCCAAGTAGCATCTCAAGACCACATAATAAAGTTAGAAAAATAGTTGAAGAAATGGATAATAAATGTAAATGAACACAAATGCGCTCATATAACTTTCACACTGCTTAGGGACTCATGCCCACCTATTCGCATAAATAATCAAATGATACCCCAGCTTTCAGACGTCAAATACCTCGATATACATCCTAACCGGTACCTTACTTGGAAACACCACATAGAATCCAAGTTAACACAAATGAAGTTAAAAGCAGTCCAACTAAACTGGCTTATTGGCAATAATTCTACTCTCGCCTTAGATTGCAAACAATTATTGTACAAGTCAGTTCTAAAACCAACTTGGTGTTATGGCATTCAATTATGGGGAACTGATTCAGCTAGCAATGTGGAAAAAATTCAAAGGCGCCAAAATAAGATTCTACGGATGGCTTCCTGGTATATAAAAAACTCGTACATTCACTAAGATCTAAAGCAAAAATAGCAAAACATTAGCTAACGTATTTGGAGAAGCTTGAAACACATCCAAATCCGCTAGCGCGCAACATACTGAATGAACGTGATCACACTTGGCTAAGAAGGAGGGATATTGCCTTTCTCGCCCAAACATCAGAGGGATGACCCGCAAATGACAGCAGCTGATAAACACAGAGGAGAATAAAACAATGTCGACAGTTTTTTTAATAACACAACTATTTATTTGCTCGCAACTGCTCTTGTCAGCATTTTTTGTATATAAATAGTCTGCTTTATAGAGTTTTTATCACAGTAATAACATTCAATCCTTCAGATTCAGTCAAAACTTTTTTAAACCTTAATATGAAATCGCTCAATTTGCTTTTCGCTTTTGCTGTTATAATGGCAGCATTTGTGCAACTTTCTGCAGCCAGGGTGGGTAAACACATATTTTTATCAATAATCTCGGTAATTTTTGGATATAATTTTGCTTGTATTTTCATAGACATCAGATGGTGTAGTTGCATACCGTATATGTTATTCATCAAGTGACTGTGATAAAGGATGGAGATGCTTAATACGAAATAAACTACCGGGTAAATGTAGAAGGGTTTATTGAAAGCACAATTAACCAGGTGGCAGCACTACACCAGCTGACTTTTTTTTGCAATACTTGTATTTGTGTCATGAATGTCAAAAACTTGTTTATATCGTGAAACTTCTCTACAGTGAACTTCTATACAATAAGCCCTTATTATGAATTAATTAAAAAAATACAGCTTTTTCATTTCAATGTTAGTGTATTTCATTTCATTTTACATGCAAAAGACGACACTGTCGGAAAATCCTTTAAATTTGTATTCTTTTTATAGGGGTCATAGTAATACACCATTTATGAAAATTTCAAAAGTCTATCTATTATGGTTAAAAATTGTGCATGCAAATTACGTCACTGTCGGCACACTCTTTAATTTTTACTATTTGTTAAAGTGGTTATAGTAATACACCTCCTGTAAAAACTTTAAGAGTCTACCTATTATCTTTTAAAACTTATACCATATACATGCAAATCACGTCCTATCGGAACACCCTCTAATATTTAGGTTTAAAATTGTATACTATTGTATAATTATAAGCAATATAACGCGAACATAGTTTGAATTACTGTCTGCAAATTTTAAGTGGTTGCCTCCTATAGCTCAAGAAATAAAGACAAAAAGGCAAATAACTCGTCACTTTCGGAACACCCTATAAATTTTAGTATTTGTTGCTATAGTGGCCACAGTTATACACCTTCTGTGAAAATTTCAAGAGTCTACCTATTATGGTTCAAAACTTAGCCCTTATACATGCAAAGCACACCACTATCGGAGCACCCTTTAATATTTAGGTTTATTTTTTCAGACTGGTTTATAAAGCGAACTACGTTTTAATTACTGTATGTAAATTTTGAGTGTATGCCTCCTACAGTTCAAGATATAAACACATATTCGTGAATAACAACCTCTATATCGGAACATCCTATATCTTTTAATTTTTGTTTCCATAGCAGCCACAGCTATACAGCTTCTGTGATAATTTCAAGCATCTACCTATTATGGTTCAAAACTTAGGCCTTATACATGCAAATCACACCTCTATCGGAACACCCTTTAATTTTTAGTTTTATTTTATTATAGTTGTTTATATAGTGAACTAAGTTTTAATTACTTTTTGTAAATTTTAATTGTATCCCACCTACAATTCACGAAATATGCACATATTCGTGAATAACACCTCTCTATAGGAACACCCTATAAGTTTTAGTATTTGTTGCAATAGCGGCAACAGCTATACATCATCTGTGAAAATTTCAAGAGTCTACCTATTGCTGTTCCACAGATAAAAGGCGCTGACAGACGGACAGACGGACAGACATTGTAGCCAAAACAATAGGGTTACGTTTTTACACTTTGTGTACGGAACCCTAAAAAGGTATCTATATCTTTATTACATATTCGTAATAATTAATTTGAAATCATAAAAAAACCGAATATATATTATTGTGAAATTGGTAAACATACCAGAGTTAAGGAATATTTATAATTACTATGGTGAAGAGTACATAAGATTCGGCATGGCCTAATATAGCACTCTTACTTATTTTTCATTACTAAACTTGAAATAAAATGTCAAAAGCAAAAGAGCTGTTTTCGATCTTCTAACTCTATTTTTTTTGCTACTCCCAGGGAGATTAGAATAAGGGAGATTTGTCCCGGGAGCTAAACATTGGGAAGGGAAAAATTACCCCAGAAATATTCATAATTGGGCTGATAATTTATTGTATCTTCAATATTTATTTAATATAATATATAATTATATAATTTATATAACAAAAAAAATATACTTTTTAAGTCCAGCCAGTGCTAGACAAAAATATTGGTTGTTTGACGGTTTTTGCCATCCTTTATAAATAGTTATTAATTAAAATAGTAATTAATTTCGTGTCTGTCTTTCTGTTTGTGTTTCTATCACGTAAAAACTACTGAATGGATTTAAAGAACATTTTTTGGGGAGGTACCTTAATGTCCTGATTCCAATATAGGATACTTTTTTCCGCAACATTATCTCATTTCCAAGAGAAAGTGGAGAAAAAGTAGTGAAAGAACGCTGTTTTTTTTTACCGATTTAAAGGTACTGCATACTTTAAGACATCTATTATTGTTGAAAGCGGAATATTTTTAACACGGTTGGGCAACAGATGGCGCTATTTTAAAATAATGACAAAATCTGAATTTAAATCGGAATGTATTAGAAACACGGTTGCGCAAAAGATGGCGCTGTTTTAAAATAATGAAAAAATATGAATCACTCACTGCCAAATACCCAATTGAATAAAATGCGTAAGTATTTCATTTGTATTTTTACTTTGTGGTACTACATTGTTATTAAAATATTTTAAACACCTTTTACAGAGCTTTACAATATTTTTGAGAATTTTATATAAATTTTAAAATTTTATCCAGGGATGGGTATAATATAAAGTAAATACTTAAGAATCTTAACCATTTGACGCGTGGCATACATTATAATGTACATCGCTTTTATCAACCCGTTACTGATTTGTATTTTAGCATAAATTAAATTTTTTACAGTTATCTGTTATCTGTAAAAGGCAGAAAAATTAGAAAACAAATTGAGATCGCAGCGTATAATGTGTTAAGTTTTAATTGCTGATTAAAAACAAAAAAATATTTAATTCAGTGTTTTTTTTATCACGAAAGTTAGTTTTTTATGTATTTTTTATAAAAAAAAAAATAAGATAAAGTGAAAAGGTTTACACATTGTAGCGGATTTTACATTAAAATATACATCGCTAAAACCCACTTTAGAATAAAAATCAGTCCACATAATTTTTTGCACACGCCCTCTTAAGCAATAAGAACTATATATAAAATTTTTCAATGGCCAGAATTAATTCCCGTGTCAAAGGGTTAAAATGAGGTGTAGATTACGTTCAAAACAAAATTGAACAAAATATTGTCAGGACGCACACAACGTGTGTGGGCACAGCTAGTTATTTGTAAAAGTAACTCTATATTTTTATAATAAAATAGTAACTCATTTCCGTCTGTCTGTCTGTCTGTCTTTCTGTCTGCTTTTCATTTGCGTTCGAATCACGCAAAAACTACCAAATGGATTTTAACAAAATTTTGTGAGGAGGAACCTAAGTTTCCTGATCCCAATATAGTATACTTTAAATATACCAAAAATATCTTGTTTCCAAACGAAAGTGGAGAAAAAGCAGTGAAAGTTATTTATTTTTGTAGAAAAGTATATACATAAACCATAACTGAACTAACCGGATAAGCATACATACCTTACTTTTTATAAAGTATACACATAAACTGACATGCAGCATAATTTAAGGCGGTACTTAAAACGTAAGGGTCTTTGGTGTGGATAGCTTTCAAAGTAAGATCGAACAAAAAATTTCAAGGACGCTGACGAAGTGGCGGGCATAGCTAGTTTTACACTAAATTTGTGTAACAAATTAACTTCAAGCCAATTATGGTCACGTGACGGCTGTTGTAGATTTTTTTCTTAAAATTTTTCATTTTACAACAGACGTGAAATGAAACGACCAGTATTTACATTAAAGAAAAATATGAAAAGAATCATAAAATCAAAGGCGTTTTTTAATAATAAACCGAATATCAGTACTAAAGAAAAGTTGTCAACTTATTAACGTACATTTACACACGAATGTTTTTCGCTCTGCAACATTTTCCATACTCAAGTGTTTTTCGTTGTCAGGCATAAAATCTGACGACCCCTTGTTTTTCATTGCATCACAATATATTTCCAAGTCAGTAAAATTCTGTTTTGTTCGCTGGTCTAAAAAAAATTAAGACGCAGTTGTTGTTGCGAAAAAATAAATTAGCATTTTTCCTTTGCTTATAGACGTTAAGAAAAACCTCTCGACTCACAAACACACTCACTCACACACAAAAGCACAACCACAAAAGTCCTTAGTCACTCATTCAGTCATTACACATGAATTACAGTGGACAATGTGCGTACAAAATTATGTCGACAACATACAATTTATTTAAAGCAAAAAACTTTTTTGAAGATGTTGTAAATGATTTCTACTTATTCACAGCAACAATTTAACATGTTGTATGTATTAGGAAAAATGTTCATGTTTGTTTTTTTTTATTTTTTTTTTTCGAATACGAGTACAATAACAATTATTTTATTTGTTTAACAACAACAATAAAATAGCAGCTACAAAAATAAATAATGGATTTTACGTAAAAAATGCAACTGACAATTGTCAGGCCCACAAAGAAGTAAAAAAAACGAGACCCAAATGTGCGTGACTTTTAAAACATTCCAAATTATTATTGTTTGCTTGGTGTGTGTGTGTGCCTGTGTATTTAATTGTGTGTGTGAGTTTTTATGCAAGCATTTGCGTACAATGATTAAGTGAGGTTAATTTAATGGAAAATTAGTTGTGCTTTTTACTCCTATTTCTTTGTTGCTTAACGTGATTGTTATTAAAGATTAAATAAATATAAAAGAAAATTCAATTGAAAATAATCTTTGAAATATTAAAAGAAAAATCTGGTTTAAGAATTTTCAATTTTCTTATGCTTCAAAATATAATAATAATAGTACCCAGAGGTAAAAAGAAGGAGTATGAAGGACTTCTTAATTTTAAGGCCGATGTTGATTTTGAATAAAACACAAATTATTTATTTTAGCTCTTGAATTGTTACTGGGTTATCGACGTCCACATAAGAAAGAAGTCCAACGGTGTCAAATCACATGATCTTGGCGGCTAGCAAGTGGCAGTGTAGTAAGTGGCACCGTCCTATCGTGCACATCCATATCTTCCAATTCGAGCCATAGAAACTTCGTTATCATCTTACGATAGCGAACATAATTCACAGAAAATGCCTGACCGGCCTCATTTTGGAAAAAAAAAACGGCCCGATGATCCGGCTAGCCCATAAACCGCCCCAAACAGTCACTCTTTGTGGGTGCATTGGTTTTTCGATAATAACTCTTGGATTATCATTCGCCCAAATGCGGTAATTCTGCTTATTGACGAAATTTTGACTGAGATGAAAATGAACCTCATCACTAAAGATGATTTTTTTCGAAAATTTATCATCCACTTGCCACCATTCTGACCATTGACGACGTCTGGAATGATCAAGAGGCTTTAGTTCTTGAGTCAATTCCACTTAGTAAGCATGTAAATGCAAGTCTTTATGCATAATGTTCATCAACGACTCTTCAGCCACACTATCGCGAACAGCAGCAATATTTTTTGCAGTACGAGTTGTTCGAGCATGCTCTGGTATTTTCAAATCTCCTACAGACCCGATTTGCTCAAAATTTTGCACTATTTTTCCGATAGCACGCACATTTGGACTATGAAGTTGAATAACTTTAACGCGTTGCTCGATTATGTATCTTTCCATGGTTCAAGTTGAGTTAGTCTGAAATTGAGAAATGTCAAATTAAATGTAGAAAAAAACTTAACGTTTAGGTGTGGTCTTTAAAACCACCCGATAGAAGGCCTACATATTTTAATCCTTCTTTTGGAGGCACAAGGAATTCCATTATTATCTTTCATATTATTCATATCCCTTTTACACAGGTTGTCATTGCAGTGCAGGCCATCCAATCTCGCATATGCTATTTAACGTTCCAAAAGGTCTTCCGAAAATTTTCTGCTAGAAGGCTTTCAATTAATTAATTTTTGGAAGGCTTTTCGTAGCAAAAACTAAGAAAAAATGTTGTGGGACAAGATTTTTTCTGTTATTCTAATTGTATTAAACATTTTTTTATATTTATTCTGACTTAAGTTCTTTATTATGAAGAGATAAAGAAAGATTAGACACTAGCAGAATTTAAAAATAATTCAAATAAAATTAAATTTATATACACAACGCTCGATTGTGTATATTTTGCGCGACAAATTCAATGACCGTGTTATCTCACGTGGTGGCAATGTCAATTGGCTGTCAAGATCATGTGATTTGACACCGTTGAACTTCTTTATAATAAATAATAAATTTTCACTTTGTACGGGGGTACCACGCCCACTGTCCCAATTCAATCTGTATTTTGGAAGGTTTTACGCATTTGCACAGGGGTTAGTCACGCAAAGTTTCAAGGCGCTACCTATTGTATTTCGCCAGGAACATGGTAATAATTTTTAACTTTTTATGGGAGATACCACGCCCACTATTCCAATTCAGTCTGCGTTTAGCTAAACTAGGTACGTTAATATGATGGTTAATGGAGCGAAATGCCAAGGCGCTACCTATTGTAGTTCCCAAGATACAGGATAATAATTTTTGACTTTGTATGGGAGGTACCACGCCCTCTGTTCCAATTAATTCTGTATTTTGGTAAACTATGCGCATTAGCATAGGAGTTACTCGTGCAACTTTTCAAGGCTATATCTATTGTAATTTGCAAGGAACGCGATAATAGTTTTTCACTTTATATGTGAGGTACCATGCCCGCTATTCCAATTAAGCCTAAACGCTTGAATGTATACATTAATATTAGGGTTGCTGGTTCGTAATTCGAAAGAGCTACCAATTCAGTTCTCTATATACAGGAAAAAATTTTTTTTATTTTGTATGGGAGATACGACGCCCACTATTTCAATCCAGTCTATCTTCCTCTTGATATAGATGTTACGGGAGCAAAATTTCAAGGCGCTACCTATTACTGTTACCCAGCTACACTATGATAAATATTTACTTTGTATGGGAGGTGCCACTCCCACGTCGAATATCCAAAAAAATAAGTAGCCTATTTTACCAACCGTGTATCTAATAACAACCTGTTATAATCTCAGAGAGATCGGTTTGCTGGTGTAAGCAGCTATGGCTTTCCGACAAAGAAACAAACAAAAAACACATTTTGTGCTTTATATACATATATAGAAGATATATGAGGAGTTATTTAAAATCGTTCGTTAAACATTGTTAAAACTTCATGGAGGTCCTGAATAATTCCACTCAAGCAAAAAAAAAATAATAATATTTATAACAATCGTTTATTATAGCATCATTTAAAAAGGGCTACTGCGATTTAGAAAATTGTTTTATGTTTTTTTATAATCCAACTTGACCACGCCCACATTAACGTCCACCGAAGAACGGCGTAAGCGATTGATCTATTTTGAATAGTCTAGAAAAATAATGGATTTATTAAAAGTGTGGGCGTGGCATCTGCCATATAAAATGAAAAATTATTATCATATACCTAGAGAACTACAATAGGTAGAGTCTTGAAATTTTATAGAAGTAACCCTTATACGAGCGTGCATAGGTTAGCAGACAGGCGGGATTAGAACGATGGGCGTGGTAATTTCCAGACAAAGAAAAATGTATTATGGTGTAATTATAGAATTAGGATTGAATCTTGAAATTTTGTACCAGGAACTCCCTTAGCACATTGTCGCACAAAACAATATAATAGATTGGAAGACTAGATGTTGTAACTCCCATACTTTAATAGTTAAGATTTGGAATTTCTATACGTGAAACGAATAACTAGCTGTCATGGAATAGTGGGCATCGTATCAAAAATTATTATTGTGCACCTATCAAACTATAAAAGATAATGTTGTAATTTTGTGTTCTAAAAATATCGCTAAATTTCTTCGCTTGGTGATTGAGACAGGAGGGCCGGGTATTATCCATATAAAGTAATGCTATATATTGGACCCGGTCTATGAAAAGGTGGCTTATGACTCAAAAACAAAATTTTGAAAAATTAGCTGTCAAAGATAAACAATGCATTTCGTCAGTTTCTTAGTAGTTTTTCTATTGCATTATGAACAGTCATGCCCAAAAGGCAACCAAAAAATGCAAAAGAGTATAAATGAGATAAGTTCGTGTGTGTATATAAAGAGCGATTTTTTTTTTCAACGCAAAGCACAAACCAAATTCTGGCCGAGAGTTGTCAGGTTTTTGGGGATTTTATCCCCAAATCGACTTTGACTTACCATAGCTTCTAAGCAAATTAGGACTTTCTAGTTTTCACCACGTGAAAGAGCGTCTCAAAATCTATCAAAACCAAACAAAAACTGGAAAATTTTTTTTGGAGTCATAAGGCACCTTTTCATAGACCGGGTCATATATAGATAACTCCTATAATTACACTCTCTAAATTTGACATTAATTTCTCTGAGAAAAACGAGCGTTTTTGATTTTAAGCTCGGCCATACCTTTACTTGAAAGTCTTCAGTTGATTATAACAATAGGGATAGCGAAGCGCACCGCGTGTAGCTAGTTATAAATAAAATTATAAGTCCACAAAGTTGTCTTAATTTTTTGAATAATCCATTTTATGATCTTAATAATTTAGAAAGTTTCTTTAAATATAAAAAATTGGCATAGCTCTGCGGCATCAATATGCATTTCTCTTTTGTATACAAAACTTTATTTCTTAAAAGAAATGTGAAACTAATATTGACCCAATTTTAGTAAAACTTTGTTTTTCTTTTAAATTATAGTTAAAGTTATATTTTTTAATAACAACTGTAAGAAGATAAAAAAATTGAAAAAAGTTTGAACTAGAGAAAAACTCTACCTTCCGTAAAAACTTCAACATATTTCCTACTTAACAAATCTGCTCTGATGATACAACCACTGCCCCCTATCAAGAAAATAAAATTTTAAACCTAAAAGAGAAAGAAAGAAAGAACATATAAAAAAACATAAATAAATGATAAAAACCTTAAAAGAAATAAAAATACAACTTATTATTTTAGAAATAAAAAATTACAAAAAAAAAATAAACAAAGACTTCTTTTAAAAACTTATGGCCTCCTCTGAACAACAACTATATGAAACTGAACAGTTGTATATGGAAAAGTTATTACAATCAGCAAAACTTTATATGCCATTTGGAAATACACCTACAAGATAAAAAGAGAGAAATAAAGCAAACCTAAAGAAAACATAGTATTAAAATAAAGATAGAGACTACCCAGCAACCATGTTGTATCAAACGATACAATTGTCATTGTCATTGAAAGTCATGGTCAAACGTACCCACATAAACCTCTGAGTATCGGTGAGCACGCACACAATCTTAATGAACTCTCACAAAGAGAAGAAAAGATAAAAAACTCAACCAGTAACAAACTATCAACACACTAAATTTATGTCGCTTGCCTTTTTAACCGACTTCTATTCGTCTGAATGTTGCTTTTTTATGTATGTAACCGCAGAACTCAGCCATTTCTGCACCGATTTTAAAATTTGTTTTCTTTATTTGAAAGGTTATGCTTTCAGGTTGGTCCCATTTTAAAAACAGTTCATTATATTAAAAACTAAAGGGTTTCCCCATACAACATAAATGATTTTTAATTGTATTTAGAACCGTAAAGGGCACAAAATTAAAATTTTAAAAATTTGGGTGTCGGTTTAGCTTCCAACAGCAGAAATTAATAAAAAAATAAATTTAAAATTTAAAGGGTGTACCCATAGGTGACGTAATTTGACCTATTTAGGCCTATCTTTTGAACCGTTATAGACAAAACCTTGAAAATTTTACAGAATTTCGATTACTATGACCGTTATAATAAAATGTATAAATATTCAAAATTTTAAAGGGTGCTTCAATAGTTAATTTAATTTGATGTATATGGCCATACTTTTGAACAGCTGTACACAGACCGCTGAAATTTACAAAGAACCTCTATTGCTAGTCAGCTATAACAAAAAGTATAAAATTTGAATTTGGAAATAAAAGGGTGTCCCAATAGTTAATGGAATTCTATGTATGTGGCCAAACTTTTGAACTGTTAAAGACAGACATCTGAAATTTACCTGTGTTGCAAAGTCCGCTATAGCAAGTATACAATTTGAATTTAAAAACTAAAGGGTGTCCCCATAAATTATGTAATTTAATCTATATGGCCCTATCTTTTGAACCGTTAAACACAAACACTTGAAAATTAGGCAGTGTATCCACTACTTTCTCTGATATGATATGATATGATATGATAACAAGTATAAATATTTGGAATTGTAATGTAAAGGGTGTCCCAATAGTTCATGTAATTTGATATATGGTTAAACTTTTTAACCGTTATAAACAGATAGTTGAAATTTACAAAAAATCTTTGTAGCCAAGTCCTCTATAACAACAGGTCTTAAATTTTACATTGTAAGTTAAAGGGTGTCCGAATTGGTGATGTTATTTTATCTGTGTGCCCCTATCTTTGAAACCATTATAGACAGAGGCTTGAATGGTCTCCCCATAACAGACGGATGCTGATGAAAATAGCTTAACTTTTGATCAGTAATAGGGAGAGGCTTGACATTCAAAAGTCTTTATTTTTTTCCCTCTAATTTTGGCCCATCTTTTATTTGGTTTAAATCCAATTCCTACAGTTTACTTCTTACATTTTTAGTTTAGAATTAGTGCCCTTCTATCTGTTTTAAAGTCGGTTTTTTTGCAAGAATTATTTATAATATTGTTATTACTTTAGGAGAAGAAAAAGATTTATAAAAAAAATTTTATTTTGATAAAATACATTTTAAGCATCAATTCATACTCTCCTTTATTTCATTTAATTATTCATTTAATGACACATACATTTATTTTTATCAATCAGTCACACATTCGACAGTGGTTCGAAAACGATTTATTTTGGACATAAACGATTAATTTTAGACATAATTTTGTATCTCATGAACCACTGAAGATATCCTAATGACATTTCACAGAAGCGAGGAGGTGTTTCTAAATGGTGCTGCAAACGGTCGGTCGCTTAGGGTAAAAGAGGCTTCTCGGTAAGCACCCAAATTTGGGTACCTCATTCATACATAAATATAATTAAATTAAAAAATAATCAAATTGACTATATACAATATAGAGATGTTTTACAGTGCAAATGTACCAATACATACTCAGTTTAAAAATTTCTCTAGTAAGGGATGCTTGCAAAACAAAGAACTTCGCTAAACCTATATTAGTTGATATTGATCTTTCCAGAGTATAATATTGTAGTCGTTTTTGATCTCCTATATATTGAATTCACGCTTGCGAGGGATAGTGCAGTCGTCATTTGGAAGTCAAAATTATTAGTTGTCTTGCATTGTTGAAACGTGTTACGTTAAGTTAGATTGAGCGGAGTGGGCCGGTCCATCCGCTCAAAATTCATCTATAAATCTCCAGTACTTCCAGTCCGTAAGATCTACCTTGAGCTTTGCGCAAAACCTATCAGCGTCACATCGCTAAGACAGGCCAAGTCCTAAAAGAATCGTTAGCCTAAAAATGTGAGCTTAACTTCCTGGAAAGGTGGGCAGTCGAAATGAAGGTGTTGAACTGACTCTTTCTCTTCCTCATCCAGCCAGCTACTGCAGCTGTTACCTCCACAGAATTCCGGAAGCTCCGACTTACGTGCCCCGTTATGTTGTCTACTAGAAGCGATTTCAAGTTTTTGTCCGAGAGCCAGTAGTGGCTTCGTCCTTTCTTAGTCAATTGAAAGCCAAAGAATTATGGATAATCTACATGTGGTTATTGTAGACCACGAGAGAGCAGTTTCTTTTCGTGGGCATTCCCGCAACGCGTTGTAATTTTCGACCAGGGGATTAATGTCAACGTGTGGATTTATCACTTCCAGCTTCGAACCGTGTCTTGCAAGTTGATCGGCCATCTTGTTTCCTCGAATGTCCTCATGGCCTGGAATCAAAACTATTCTTACACGGTGTAGTCTTAGTAGGGCCAAAGATTGAATGCAGTTCAGTACACATCTCGACTTCACAAACGACGGCCAGCCTATTCACAAAAATATCTTCGAAATAAGTGAGATCGACAGATCAAGATGCTCAGAGACAATCTCCGACCTAGTTCCCGTGTCCAGCCGTCCACAAATCGAAACTGGCCATGTCCAATACCACTATATCTTAATTCACCCGACTCCCGGCATCTCTGGGCCGACCTGGCTAATACGTATTTTGAGGGGAGCCCAGATTCAACATTTTTCCCAGACTGGCGTATGGAGTTGACCTTATTGCACCAGTTACTGCGAGACTCGCTAATCTTTAAACCATGTCTAGATGAGAGAGGTGTGTCCACAACCTTTCACCGGAGAGACTCGTTAACCTTTGAACTATATCTAGAAGAGAGAGGTGTATTTTATTGTCCACAACCTTCTACCAGCCAAGTGCTTCATATGTGAGGATAGACCTGATCAACGCCAAGTACATCCAACCAAAGGTCCCCACATCCTACCAAAGGTCCTTTTCATAGAATGCACAAATGCTCTTTCTCATCCTGTTCTCAGAATTGCGTTTCCAACAGAGCTTTGAGACTAAAAAAAGTGAAACAGTCGTAAATAGTTTGTGTGAACTGGATAAATTTAGTCTCGTTAAAGTAAAATTAGTATCGGCGTATGTTATTTTGCGATCAAAAGAACCCAACGAATAAGTAAAACGTAGAAGTATATTATTTATACTTGCAATTCTTTATTCAATAAAATGTTTGTTGTATTATTCTATACCAAAGGAAAAGATATTTGGGAATAATAAAAGTAAAACGTATGTACTCGTATATGGACGTTTTCGACATCAAAGTATGCAAAATATTCAAAATATAAAAAATTATAAAAGAAAAAAAAAAACTTTTTAATGTTTCTTTTTCCTGCTTCAGTTAAACAAAAAAAGTTGAATTGTCCTTTTTTACGGGGATATATAAAATATACATAAACCACCTAACAAAACTGATACTAACAAATCGTTCTACAGCGGATGTGAGCTTTAGTACATATCTGTTTGTAATTCCTTTTTTATACTTTTGTTTTTCTTTCATTTTGTTAACATTTCCGCTCATATCCTGTTTACATATCCTGACTGTAAAGTAAACAATAATAAAAATTTGTTTAATATTTTCGTCGGTTGTACTGAATCCTAAAGATCCTTCAGCATGCTTTTGGAGAAGTGCATTGGTGACAGGGCATAGAAACTTACAGTATCATGTAGCCAAGATGAAAATCGAAGAAGAAAGCCAGAAAGGAAGGGGCTGAGACGTCAGCGTACATTGTGTTTCAATGGCCGGCACTGGCTAGCATTAGACTTAGGAACACAGGTAGAAGCTTATTAAATGTGAATGCCATGGGTGTCCTGAGCCTTGAACAGATGCCAGCAATTACTAGAGACTATGTGATGAGAAAGACTGTCTACTGGTAGACAACTGTCTACCAGTAGACAGTCTGAAATCACCAAAGACAAGATTAAAGGTTGGTTGCAGCTCGTGACTCAATGAAAGTAAGGTTGACGTAAATTACATTTCGGTTGTCTATAATCATAGTGGATGGAAGGTGGTCGGAAAGGGACCCGTTAAGGAAATGGTTTGCTTCCTTATTCCCCCTAAATTAATAATAGGGTTGTAGGTAGTATGCTAGTCTATCAGTCTGGGGTTGTGGGTTCGATTCCCATCTAAGACTCTGGAATTTTTCACCACAAGTTTTCAGAAAGACCAAGAAGGAGCATGGATATAACTTAACTGCCTACAAATGGTTAACTGAGTTAACTTCGGTCACGGACCCTTAAATATTATCTGGCTAAGTTTTTACTTACAGACTGTGCTTGGAAAAAGGAAACATAAAAAAGGCTTTGGGCCACGGGCAGACACATATTATATGGAGATGCTGTGGCGAGTTAGCCTTAAGCAAATGTTGGAAATTACCATAGACTCTGAGATGAGGAAGAATGTCGCCAATATGAAATAACTACAATCGAGAATAAAAGGCTAGTAACAAACAGCACGAGACTCGAAAGTAAGTTTTTCGTAAATTTCCAGTCGGATACTAGAAATTATTAATGAGTGAAGGGGACCCATGAAGTTAGTGATCTGCTTCGGTAGCCCCCAACAAAAAATAAATAAAGAAGTAATAATAATTATAATATGATCACCGAGAGAAACCTATTAAATGAGGATGCCATGGGTAATATAAGACTTAGAAAAATGCTGGCAATTACTTGAGACTCTGAAATCACTAAAGTAAGGCGTAAAAGTTGGTGGTAGTACGTGAGTTAATGAAAGTAAGGTTGACATAAATTAAAAATTGGTTGCCTGTACTCATTGAGGAGGGAAAGAGGTTTAAAAGGGACCCATTAAGGAAGCATTTTGCTTTGATATCCCCACACATTAATAACAATAATAAATAAATTTGGCCAGGGAGACTGCAATATAAAAACAAGAGCAGGATCAAATCTCGCGATTTCGACAGCCAGTTTACCATAACTTCCCAGTAAGTAAAAAAAAAGTAAAAAAAAAAAAATACCTCGTGTAATATGGCCTTTGTGGCACTAGCTCCATGGCATGTTGCGCAGTCCCATTTTTTTAGTTTTGTCGAATTTCGCTCAACATTTTAAGAATTTTTTTGATGGATTTACCAAAAACTCCCTACTGCCCAAAATGTTCTATAACAGCACTCCTAAGTCGGCATTCATCTATTTATTTTTTAGTCTTTGCAGTTTGTTTCTTCATTTTACTGCAACTGTTCATGAAAGTATTTTTCTGTTTCTATATGGTCCAAATGTTTTTGGTCTCCCACCAACACTTCTTTTAAAAAATTATTTTCCTGTTGTGTTTAGAATTTTTAATAAACACAAATGTTGATTATTTCTATTGCTTTAGTTTTTGGAGTTTTTGCAGAGGTTTTTAGAAATTTTATTTTATTAAATTCAAAAGTTTTTTTCTTAAGTTTTTCTTTTTTGTCTTGTTTTCTGAAACAAAATTTTTGTTTGAATAAATAAAAACCGTATAGAGGTAGTATATGATAAACTTTGATCACTTTAAAGGTTTATGATTAATGTTTTAGAGGTTTTGTTATAAAAATATACAAGAAAGAATGAAATATGAGACAAATAAGCAGTTTTTTATTTACTGAAAATCAATAAGGTTTTTGTGAAAGTTTTTTTTTTCATAAATTGATTATTGCATCTTCAATATTTTTGAACTAACAATAATTACTCATATCTTAAGTCTAAAATAAAAATATTCTTTTTAAGTCCAGCCAGTGCTAGACAAAAATAATGTTTGTTTCACGGATTTTGCAATCATTTGCGGGTCATCCCTTTAATGTACGGCCAAGAAAAGCAGTATCTCTTCTTTTTAGTCGAATGTAACCAGGTTCATTCAACATAATACGCGCCAAAGGGTTTGGATGAGATTCAAGCCTCTTTAGATATGTGACTGCATGTTTCGCTATTTCTGCTTTAACTGATGGCATGTTTAGGTCTTTGTGGATGTTCGAATTTTATATACCAGGAATCATGTATTATTACATATTATATTTAATGAGTGATAAACCTTTTGTATATTTTTATTCTTGTTACCATTTTCTTTTTCTATCTATCTATAACTATCTAGTATGTTTTATTGATTTTTGATTAATGTATTTTTTTGATTCTAAAAATATTTTTCTTTCAATAAAGACTTATATGTATATTTTATAATAATAATTTAAAAAAAAAACATAAATTTTATTTCTAAAAGAAATAAAACTTAATTGGCGCAGTCGGTCATTCGAACTATTTATAACAAATACTAAGATAAAGTGAATAAAAATAAAATTCAAGAAAAAAGAAAACGAGCTGTAAAATTAATTTTTACAAAAGGTGTAATAATAACTGAGTAAATACAAGAAACAACCTGAAACAACCAAGAATAGAAAGTGGAACCACTGCTTCAATCTAAAAATCAAGGGAAAAAGAAAAACAATGGCAACTGGAAACATATTCGAATATATTGGAAGCATTCCAAATTTCGATGGCAAACCGGAGGAGTTAGACATCTTTATAAGGCATATAGATGAAGTGCGCAAATATGTTGAACCAGCATTTTATCCCCTTTTTGACATCAGAGTAAGGAACAAAATTGTAGGTAAAGCTAATATTACTTTAATAAATAATAATAACCCCTTGAATTGGGAAGATATAAAAAGTTATCTTAAAATAAATTTTACAATATCAGAAAGTATTGAATCGTTAATAAACAAAATGAAGATGGCAGATATTAGGGATAGTATAAGTAGTTTTTATGATTATCTATTAAGCTTATTAATAAAACTTAATTTAAAATGTAATATGGAAAATGAGTTATGGTATAGTTGTGAAAGAAATGAGAATATGGTTTTGAAAATTTTTTTAAGTAAGTTACCTAAAGATCCAAAATTGATTTTGTATGCAAGGAATCCCACTTCTCTTTTGAAAGCAAAAGAAATTTTAATAGAGACCGAATATTTCTACAAAAAATTTGAAAATAAAAAATTTTACTTGCTATCTACATCATCAAATGTAAGCAATAGTAAAAAATTCCAACTTCATATAATTACAATAATCCAAGAAAATTGACTGAAAATTCGCATTCTGGGAATTCTAGGAACAATAGGTACTTTAATGAAAATCGCTATAGCATTAACAACAACAATGCTGAAAATACACAGACATTTCAGAATAACTATCAAAATCCGATGGAAATTGATGAGAGTGTTCAAAGATCAAATTTTCAGTTAGTGACCGAAGAACACTTCCCTGTATAACAGTTGCCACGAAAAAGTCATCAATTAAACTTTTAATAGATTCTGGTTCAAGTACTTCACTTATAAAAAGAGGACTTTTTCATAATTCATTTAGAACAAAAGTAAACCCACCTATAATTTTAAATAGCATATCTTCAAAAACTAATGTAACTACAAAAATTACAATTCCACTTTTTAAGGAATTTAATAGACCTAATACAACAATAGATTTATTAGAAACTGAAATATTGAATGATTTTGATGGCATTATAGGTTGCAATTTATTAGTAACTCTTGGAGCTAAAATAGATTTTAAAGAGAAAATGCTGATTACAGCTGATGCTAAATGTCCCCTAATTTTTAACGAAACAACTTGCGGCTTAACGAAAAGTGATGAAAATTATTTAAATTCTACTATTATTGACATAAATTTCCAAAAACCTGATATAGGCGCGTTGTTAGAAAGACTAAAAATCGACAATTTGAATGATGAGGAAATAATTTCTCTAAAAACTTTAATTAAAACCTTTAAGTCCACATTTTACTTAGATGGTACTGAATTGTCGGTGGTTGGTAATTACCAGCATCATATTCCAACAATTAACGAAATTCCAGTTTATTCAAAAATATATAGATTTCCAGAGATTCATAAAACTGAAGTACATAAACAAGTTAAAGAAATGTTAGACTCAGGAATAATTGTAAAATCATTTAGTCCCTACAATGCCCCAATTTGGATTGTTCCAAAAAAAAATAGACAATTCAGGCAAACAAAAGTGGAGATTAGTTGTAGATTATAGGAAGTTAAATGATATAACCATAGAAGATAAATTTCCGATCCCGAATATAGAAGATCTTTTATCTAAGTTAGGGAATTCTCAATATTTTACAACATTGGATTTAGCCAAAGGCTTTCACCAAATATCAATTTCCTCTAATGACAGACATAAAACCGCATTTTCAACTCCTACAGGTCATTACGAATTTACTCGAATGCCATTTGGTTTGAAAAATGCTCCTGCATCTTTCCAAAGGATGATGAATGAGGTTTTACATGATTATATAAATAATATATGTGTAGTTTATCTCGATGACATTTTAATATTTTCCACATCACTAAATGAACATATTTCATCTTTAAAAAAGATATTTAAAAGATTATCTGAATATAATATGAAAGTTCAAATCGATAAATGTAACTTCTTTAAACGCGAATCTGAATATCTAGGACATGTAATTTCTGCAAATGGAATAAAACCAAACCCAAATAAAGTTGAAGCTATACAAAAAGTAAAACTTCCGAAAACAGTTAAGGAAATTCGTTCTTTTTTGGGCCTTACAGGTTTTTATCGAAAATTTATTAGGGATTATAGTAAAGTGGCTTTGCCAATGATTTCCAAATTAAAAAAGGGTTCAAAAATTGATATCAATGAGTATCATTACATAGAATCTTTCAACAAATTAAAAAAACTTTTATGTTCAACCCCAGTTTTATCTTACCCAAATTTTAAACAAATGTTTGTTTTAACAACTGATGCGAGCAATGAAGCGCTAGGTGCAGTTCTTTCTCAAAATGGACATCCCGTTGCCTTTACTTCAAGAACTTTAAACAAACACGAACTAAATTACAGCACAATTGAAAAAGAACTTCTTGCAATTGTTTGGGCAACAAAATTTTTTAGGCCTTATCTTTATGGCAGGAAATTTAAAATTCAAACTGATCATCGCCCATTAATTTGGTTAAACTCCCTAAAAGAACCCAACATGAAATTGCAAAGATGGAAACTCAAACTTAACGAATATGAATTTGATGTTGAATATATTAAGGGCAAAGCGAATCAAGTTGCTGATTTCCTAAGTCGTATTGATATTAATAATTTGGAAATAGATGAACAACAGACAATTGCATCAGATGTAGCTACAATCCATAGTGGGGTTGAAAATCTTAATGACCATATTAATATTACGGAAACTCCTGTGAATATATATAAAAATCAACTTATTATTGAGATTGGAAATAACTATAAATTCACGAAGAAAATTTTGTATGGAACGAAAGTAAGACATACTATCACGCTAAAAGAGTACAATGAAGAAAAAGTTGTAGAGTTTCTAAAACAAATGTTACCTATAAAGGGAAAACTTGCTATTTTTTGTCAAAACTTTAACATTTTTAAATATTTACAACAGACTATTATACACTATTTTTCAAACATATCTGAGATGAAATTTGTAAAAAGTTCTAAATTTGTTAAAGACATTTTCGATAAGGAACATTTGACTGAAATAATAGATAAATTTCATTCGGATAAAAACCACAGAGGTATTAATGAAACATTTTTGGAACTCAAAAGTATTATTTTTTTCCCAAAACTAAAACATGAAATACATAAATTTATTAACAATTGTGTGATTTGCAATATGTGTAAATATGATAGACATCCAATTAGAGCAAAATTTGGCGTAACAGAAACTCCATATAATTCAAATGAAATCATTCATATTGATATTTGGTTTTTAAGTAAAAATATAACATTCTTGACTTGTATAGATAAGTTAACAAAACATGTTTCAGTACATTATTTATCAGACAAAAATTCGTTGACTATAGTTGATACACTTAGGGAGAGATTTGCTATTTTGGGAAAACCAAATAAAATAATAGCAGATAACGAATTTAACACAGCATATATTAGAAATTTTTTGGATTCAGAAAATATAAATTTTCACTTTACTTCACCGAATACACATACTGGAAATCCGGATATTGAACGCTTTCATTTAACATTAAACGAACACATACGGTTATTAAAACTTGATCAAAAAGATCTAAATGACAAGAGTGTTGTTTTTAAAGCTATAGAAATTTATAATGATAGTATTCATTCTACAACTGGTTTTAAACCTAATGATTTGTTACATTTGGGATCAGTTGCATGACAAAATACATACAACGAAAGAAATGAGATGTAAAAGATTAAATGAAAGTAGACTAAATTGTCATGAATTTCGAGAAAAAGAATTTGTCAAAAATCTAGGGTTTTATAATTTGAAACAAAAACCAAAGTATATTATAAACAAAGTTAAGGAAAAGCATAATACTTATTTCAAAGATTATAAGGATTGTAAACGCGATAGACAAGTTATTAAAAAAGTTTATAAATATCAGAATGAATTACCGGACGTTCACTTTGAGAAAAAATTAACCGGAAGAAATTATAAAAAAGAATGAAATTATTGTATTCTATTTTTTCGCCTAATTTGAAATATTTATTAATGAAGATAATAAATTCTAATAAATACATATTACTTTTCTGAACCAATTATACCATCAAATGATTAATGCAAATAAAACTTCATAAGAATTGTAAAAAAATAATAAATGTAGTTACATGTATAAACATTATTTGTAGTTTTAAAATTATTTAATATAAACTACTTTATTCTTAATATTTTGTATAAATTTAAAATTATTTGATTATTTAATATTAATATTATTTACTTATCTGATAAATTTATTTATACTTATGTACACACATTTCAGGAGTAATGTGTAAACAAATGGTGGGGGAATCATGTATTATTACATATTATATTTAATGAGTGATAAACCTTTTGTATATTTTTATTCTTGTTACCATTTTCTTTTTCTGTTATAAAAATATAACTATCTAGTATGTTTTATTGATTTTTGATTAATGTATTTTTTTGATTCTAAAAATATTTTTCTTTCAATAAAGACTTATATGTATATTTTATAATAATAATTTAAAAAAAAACATAAATTTTATTTCTAAAAGAAATAAAACTTAATTCAGGGAGCAGATGTAATAATACGTAAAATCTTATTTTGGCGCCTTTGAATTTTTTCTACATTGCTAGATGAGGCAGTGCCCCATAACTGAATCCCATAACACCAAATTGGTTTGAGGATCGACTTGTACAGTAGAAGTTTACAATCTAAGCTCAGGGTAGAGTTTCTGCCAATAAGCCAATTTAGTTGTACTGCTTTTAGTTTCATTTGTGTTAACTTGAAATCAATGTGGCTTTTCCAAGTAAGGCGACGGTCAAGATATATACCCAGATATTTAACGTCTGAAAGCTGTGGTATCATTTGGTTATTTATGCGAACAGGATGGCATGAGTCCCTACGCAATGTGAAAGTTATGTGAGTACATTTTTGCTCATTCACTTTTATTCTCCATTTTTCTAGCCATTTTTCCAAATTGAGTATGTGGTCTTGTAAAAGTTTTGATGCTTCTTGGGCACTTTCATGAATACTTAAAAAAGCTGTGTCATCTACAAAAGTTGATGTGTGGACTAGGGTGCTAATTGGCATATCTGATGTGTACAGTAAATATAAAATTGGTCCCAAAATACTACCTTGGGGAACTCCGGCTTCAATGAGCTGTGGCGAGCTTAAAAAGTCACCTTCTTTTAGTAAAAACTTGCGATTCGTTAAATAATCTTTTAAGAGCTTATACAAGTTTTTGTGAAAGTGCAGAAAATATTTTAATTAAAAATTAAAATTTTTTTGATTAAAAATATTTTAATTAAAAATTAAAATTTTTTTGATTAAAAATATTTTAATTAAAAATTAAAATTTTTTTGAAGTGTTAAAACCCTATAGTTAACATGCAACGTATGAGCATATGTATTTTCTGCTGCACTTTCAGGAGGATATAGCAAAGCATAAGACACCAAGTAAAAGCATAAGTCACCAAGCAAACCCCAGTAACGTTGTATTTACAAACACCATTCTCCGTTCTTAGATAATCTTATTCCAAATGGGGAATCTAATGAATAGTAACTACTAGACCCATCCTATCGCACTGAGTTATCTAATAAAGTGAGTGGTTGGTGATTATTTTGATAGGACGTTTAAAATTTTTGCAACGCGAAAATTGTGCGTTGGGATTATTTCTGTTTATAAGCAAATAAGCCACTATGAATATACAAACGCACCTAGTTGAAGATGCCCATAAAATTAAGACAATCTTACATTTTCTTTCCCTCGAAATTCTCAAATGGTCCACATTTTATACGTTCTTTTTTTATTACTGCTCCTGGGAATATTGGGCTTCTATAAAGCATCTCCATTTTTCACGGTTTGTTGCAGTCGTTTTTTCTGTCTTATTTCTTTGAGTATAGTGCTTCCACATGTGTTTCCTTGTCGACCACGGTTTCTTTAGCCTTGAGGATTCCAATTCAACGCCATTCTTATAATACTGTCAGGATTTTTCCTGATAGTATGGCTTCATTTTCTGTTCTTTAGCTGCCTTAACGTGGGTTTCTCTTTCGTCAATATTGAATATGATTGTAAGGCACCTGTATCTTTTAAATGTTTACTTTCGATACAATAGAGGTCGCACAATACAATAGAGTTGACATAATACACGCTTTTGAATATACTGAGCAGCTACTTTACTCCAGATGCTGTAAAGCACTGAGAGTTTTGCATCCTTGTTTATCGCTTTAATTATTCAAATTATTTTCTAGAGTCAATACGTCTGTTGGTATCAAAGGCTTTCTTGAAGTCGACAAATAGTTGCTACAGATAGGAGTGCCATTCTATAGATTCTTATGATGCTTGGATTGGTAGTCTGGCCTACGCAGTTTCTATTTGGCCAGAAGCCCGCCTATTCACCTTGTAGTAAGTCCTTTTTTTTTGCTTTGACTGCTTATACCTAATATATGGTCTTAAGGCAACTTGAAAGATTGCTATAACTGAATCTTTCAAGTCTTACAATGATGGCTTTCCTTCAGGTTGGATGCTGTCTTTCCCCTTCCATACCACTGTAATGTGAAGTCGTATAAGTTCAAGGGTAGTTTCGATATGCATCCTTAAAAGTCGTGCTGATAATTCATCTTCGCCTGCTGCTTTATTATTTAAAGGGAAGTAGATTAAATATAAAAATTTGTATATTTATAAATTCTGTCGAAATTTCCCCTTTAAACTTATAAACGAAATGTTAACTAATTTTAAATATTTAAATTCTGTCGAAATTTCCCCTTTAAACTTATAAACGAAATGTTAACTAATTTTAAATATTTAAAGTACATAAACTTAAGGAATGTGCGCACCATATTATGTATAATATGATGCGTTATTCTGCTGATACCAAAAATGATGACAGTTTCCATATTATACATTCCAGGCCATAAAAAGTCCATAATCATGGCTGAAATGACGGCTGCAGTAGCATTTTCAAAAAGGGTTGATTATGCTATCCAAACTCTCTGTATATCGCCTTTTCGATACTGACAGGCGGATTTTCCCCGGATACGCAAATTTTCATTGTTGACGTTGGCACTGAGATAAAAAAATTTTACCTTGTCAGAAAATACAATTTTTGAAACTCAATGTCAGCGGACAGAAAAATTACATTAATTTCGAAATATTTTATGATTTTTGTATTTGGATCACCCTGTATAATTAAGAAAATGTTGCAAATTATATGAGTTTATAAAAGGCTTTATTTACACGTTAAAATTTTCTCGACCAATTTTTTGATTCTTTTTGAGTTTCTTTCTTTTGCTTGCTTCTCTATCTTTCTGAGCAAAAACTAATTTTATGCACTCAATTTCATGGGAAAAATGCAGTAAAAGTGGAGTAACGACATTTTAGAGTTTTAAGTTTTTTTTAAATTTTAGATTTAAAATTCTTTCAAATTTTAAACTTTAACTTTTTATTTTAATTATTTTTTTTTAAATTCACTTTATTTCACATTCACTATGGGACAAAAACAAAAAAAAATAGAGCAAAAATTTTGGTTTTAAAATTAAATTACTTTAAAAGTATAAACGATTGTATAACTATGTAATCATATATTTGTATGTTATTTAAGGGTAAATAAAAATCATTGAATAAGTCTTACTTAAGAAATTTCGCTATTTTACACACCTTAAAGGTTATTTTGGACAGAGTGTCTTTGAATACAATAATCAAAAACCCAATATTTTCTATTTCAAACAACAGAGGTTCCCTATTTATTGCAATTTTTGTCGCCACCGCACAGTGGGGCAGAATCAAACTATTTTGGAAATAACTCAGCCATTTGTAAAGAGCTAGGCCGATTAATCCAAAATTTGGCATGAGCAGAGTAGAGGGCCTTTAACAGTGGGCATCATCCACTTAACAGGGATGGCGCTATGTGGTCTCAAAGTTGGGTACCTCGCCCCTGCAAATTCTTTTAGAGCTTGGCATTACTATAATTTTTGTTTAAAAATTATAACTATATGGTCTTAAAGGTGTAGTTAATACTTATAAAATTATGTTTCAGTTTTTTAAAAAATATTTTATACAATTTTCAGCAATTTTTTTTTAATGTTATTCCCATAGTAAGCGAAATGTAAAATATTGTGGAAAAATTTCAAGATTTTCAATTTAAAAATGGTAAAATTATTGAACTTTTGTGTATTTTAGCCTAAAAATAGCAGTCATCTTATTTGTTTTTTAATAGAAAAAAATTTTTAAGGAATATATAAAGTTATTATATATTTCTGTAAGCTAACAATATGTACGTAACTATTTTTATACGTACAGAGCTATGTGTTAAATTGATCAACCTTGGAGAAGATGCAGTTTCTTCAATTTTACCCCTTTTACATCGAAATTTTGACTTTAGCTTATATGTTTCAGAAGCCCAAAGTGGGATTGAAAAAAGAATACTGCCATGCTAAAGCTATGTATACTCCCAACTATTCGTGAAAGTATTTCATGATCCCTAGACAAAAAAATCCATTTTTGGGATTTGGCATCTATTTTGGGAATTTTTGGATTTCCTTTAGCTTAATGTTGCAGATTTATATATCCACAAAAAATTTCATTTGAATCGTTCAACTTAAAAAAATTTTGTTGCATATTTAATAGTTATAGTGCCCCAATGTGCACTGTATCCTGTATTATCATAAAGTTTAAAGAGATTTTAAATTTTTTTTTCTATATTTATTTATAAATTTAAATTGTTTAACTTAATTTGTCGAGCCCCTTGCAGTGAAACACACAAAGTCTTTGGTGAGAATCGAACCCACAACTTTCGTAGTTATACTACTATACCTTTAACAAGTACGTATAGCAGGTGAAATCCAAATTAATTTTAAAAATATAATTTTATAATTATAAATATATAATTTTTATATAATTTTATATATATAATTTATAATTTATATTTTATAATTTTATTTTATTACTCAAAGTAGCTTTATTTTGATTTAACTGAAATTATGATGTTTTACACTTTGAAATGTCCTCATGCCAGCCACAGTGCAACATTGCAACAAGTAGAGCCTGTAATGTTAATTTACTAGGAGAACAACAAAATATTACACTATAAATTATGCAAATTGTTTTTTAAGAAGCCTAGCAGTATTTTATAGTTGCTACGAAAAATATAGAATAAAATTCCACAGCAATGGATTATAAATCAGGGAACCAAAGTACACGAAAACAGTAAAGGCAAGATTAAAACGAATAAATAACATGCTACAACTTAGAAAAAACCGAATAACCTGTCTTGACAATCGGCTAAAACGTAAAACTTTTTTTAATTAAAACTTAAAGTTTACGAATATTTTATTTGAATAATATTTAATAAAAAAATCGGCAAAAAAATATAGCACCAAAAAATTTAACGTCAAAATATTAAAAAATTAAATAAAAATAAAATAAAAAATAAAATAAAATAAAATAAAATAAAAACATAAAATAAAAATGTAAAAACAAAAAAAGAAACATTCACATATATAAATAATGCTGAGCAATAAACCTACTAACTAACTTTGTTTGCCGGAAATAAACCTATTGCTGCTCATACATTTATACAATTTTAAGAAGCAAATCACCAATACACTCTCCTAGCTGCATCCATTAACAATTGTAAATCGTAGTTATAATGAAACCGACTGGGGAAATATAGAACAAAATCAAAAAAAAAAAACAATTTGTAATTTTCATATTGTTTTTCATACTTTTATTTATTTCCCTGAGGGCATTTTACTTAAAGTAATTTTTGTTGCTGCTGTTTGTTGGTTGCTTTTAAACCAATTTTGTGGATTTTAATTTTTGTTTTTTTTTTCTGTTGAGTTGCTTTTTCAAGCCAACAATTGTTACATAATTTTAGGCGTTATAAGAAATTGTAATTGTTTTCTATCTTATTTTTCTTGCTCTTTCTTGCTGTTTTCATTTGGTCATCTTATAAATTATTAAACTATATTTTGTAAGATTGAAAAATGTGTTGAATTTTTAACATTAAATATAACTTGAGGATAATTGAAACAAGAAAAAAAACAACTGAAACAGAGCATAAATAAAATATGGATTTAATGTAGAAAGCACTTTTGTAAAAAGTAAGTGCTTTACGAATAAGCAATGAAGTTAACAGTTTGATTCTTTAATTTAAAATTAAAGATTTTTATTTAATCGTTTTTTATTTTATTTAGTTAGCACAGATCAGAACGAGCTTTCGGCGATAATCGCTTAATATATACTTCTCCACATATGAATTGTTTTTTTTTTTTTTTTTTTTTTTTTCTTTGAAAGTGGTATAAGTCCACTTTAAAAAAAGTAAGTTAACATTAATTTTAATGATCTATAGCCACCTTTTCGCCATAGTTATAATCACAATTTCAATAAAGTTCTATTTTGATATAAAATAAACAAAAACAGTTGTGCGGTACAATGCAATCGCACAAATATTTCTTTTGAAAGTGGAATAAGTCCGTTCCTAATAAATATATTTAAAAAAACTTTCTTATTGCACTTATTATTGATTATTGATACTTCAATACACATTGCACTTTAACAGTTTTTCACTGGATTTTGTAAGAAAGAAATCAAATGACAATTGTTCTAATTGTTAAAAAATCTAACGTAACACAACATTTCGTTTTCACACTATCACACTTCAAATAAAATGAAAATCTCAGCAATATTAATATGTTACCACTTTACAAAACTTCAAGGTGCATAAAAAGAGAGAAATATAACGATATGATAAGTTTATTGTCTAACTCGATGTGCTTCAGTCATGGTTTACGTATTTTATTTATATAGATGTACCCATCCCTGGATAAAATTCTAAAATGTATATTAAATTCTCAAATTTATTTGTAGAGTTCTGTAAATAGTGTTTAAAATATACCGCTTATTAAATTGATTCAAATGCAAACCCATAATTATCACAATATATGACAAAATGGACTTAAACCACTTTCAAAAAACCCAGTTCATGTATTAAAACTATAACAGGACCATTTCTGTATATGAAATATTTTTGGAAAATTTTATTGCAGGTGCAGACAGTAATCGTAATGGATTACAAAACAGAAATTTTTAGAATATATGTATGTATGTCTGTCTGTGTTCGCATCACGTAAAAACTAATGGATGGATTTTAATAAAATTGTGTGAGGAAGTAGCTTGGTACTCGGACACTTTTTTCCGTAAAATTATCTCATACGCAATTTTACCGTTTCAATGGTATTGCAAACTTGGCAGCACCTTTTATTTTTGTCAGCGCGAAATTTTAAATACTATTCACAGAATTCTACAATGATTTTAGAATTTTTTATTACTTAAATATTTGAAAGTTTATTAGTCGAATTATATTATTTACTTACATATGAAATTTGAAGTCTTAAGCTTGACTTCAAATTTCATTAGTATTTTAAATTAATTATAGAACTTTATGTAAAGCCTGTGTTCCTAAGTAATTACCCAGGGGTGGGAAACTTTGCATTTTATAGATTTTTTTGTAACAATATTAAAGAAAATTGTTTTGGAAAACTCTTTTTTTTAATATTTGTTTTAAAATATGTTTTGTAATTTTTTTTTTTGAAAATTTTTTGTAATTTTTTTTTTTAATTTTACAGATATTTTTTTTTTTAAATTTTATAGAAAAAATTTTTGTAAAAATTTAGTATACAATTTTTTTCTAAAAATTTTAGTGACAATGTTGAAAATTTAAAATTTTTATAAAAATTTTATAGAAAATATTATGAAAAATTTTTTTGGAAAACTTTTTTTTACTTTTTTTGTAAACATTTTTTTTTTTACTTTTTTCTTAAATAATATTTTGGTAAATTTTTTTTTGCAATACAAAGAAATTTTTTTAAAAATTTTTAGTAAAAATGTCTAGATTTTTTTTTTAATTTTTATGTAAAAATTTTTTCTAAAGTTTGTTTTTGAAAATTTTTGGTTGTAAATAGTTGAAAAATTTTTTGCAAGTTTTTTTGTAAAAATTTTTTGTACAATTTTTTTTCCAAATTTTTTGTAAAAATTAGGACCTTCCCGCAAACTAAATTGCGTTAGAATGTTTAGACAAAAGCAAAAAAAAAAACACTTTAACAAATTTCATGTCTTTTGACTGGTCCTAGTTACCAGTGAACACCCTGTCGGTCTATTGGCCACCTCTATGTTTATTGCTTTCTATAAAGGCCTTTAATACAAATCAAAGCAGAAAAGCCTTACCAACCTAAAAACAAACAAAAATCGCCACTCGCAGGGTGTTATTGATCCCCCGAGATCTATATGCACTGCATGCGATCTACTAGTCATGGTCTAATATTTATTTAACAAAAATAAGAAAAGAGAATCATTACAACAAAAAAAAAAATTAAATGAAAACAACATGAAAAATATAGGTAAGCGTGGGTTTTTGCACACCGCCTCGAATGGAAGGGTCTGATGTTGCTAAATTCCATTAGTTAAATTTTCGAAACTATGCCTGACAGATCGGTGGGCTTAAATTTTTTGTATCTCTTCTGGTACCTTGGCAAAGCTGATTTCAACCCGAACACAGAGGGACAGATGGCCATCGCTTAGTTCACTTCTCTCTGTATAAGGAAATGAATATTGTAAAAATTATACACGGAATGACAAAATTATACATATACTCGTATACCCTTTTCCACCTGTGGTGAAGGGAATAAAATATATAAGTATGTTTTTCATATTCAGCTGGCATAAGCAACATATAAATCCATAGAGAAACAATTTTTTTTACTCCTTACTTGAACTTTTTTATGAATTAAATTAAATAATATTGCGCCCAAGAGTTAAATTATTAAAAGAATTATATTTTAAATTCCATCAACTCATTTCAATTTGTTTTTTTTTTTTTTTTTGTATATCACATCAAATTGAAACACTTGATTATTTTTCTCCTTTTCGTTTGTCATCTGCGCTGCAAACCGGCAAATATTTCTTTGATATTTTGTAATGATCTAAAGAACCCAATGTGTGAACTTGTTTTCATAGTTCTGCATATCGCCAAAGCCCCCTTCGTCATCATCAGCAACAGCATCAACGTTAACAACAGCACCAGCACCACCATTTGCTTCATTGCAGATCACAGACATTTGTTTTTTGATGCAACACCGATCATTTTGCCAAGTAAATTTTTCTTTCTTTAATTTTCTTTCTTTTATTCAGCACACTCATCAAAATTAATTGCTTGTGCATATAAATAGTTAAAAGTACTTTAGAAATACTAAATTTAAACATTAAATGTTCATATGAATAGCGTCTATAAGAGACACTACTTATGAAAAAGAAACGACAACAGACCGGGGAAATGCTAAAAGACAATTTATTGAATGTGGCAGGTAATTTTTTGTTGGCTTTTAAAGAAATAAATATAAAACTATATATACATATAAGTATATTTTTAAGAGTAATGGGTATAGTATAATTAAAAGGATAGATAAATAAACTGGAAGATGTTTAAGACAAATCATTTTCATATAAAAAACTTAAGTAATGTTTCATAAATCTAAATATAGTTTTGAAACATTTGGAATAAAATTTTATCAAACAACTTATGTTGCTTTTGCAATAAAAAAACATTAATATATGAAAACAATTTTTCAATATTTTTTTAATGTTTGCTCTGTACCTAACTAATACATTTTAATCCTAAAATATAATAATAGTATTGATGAAATGAGTACTTGAATTTTTAGAATCACCATGTCTGGATGGATCTGCCTATGCTTTAAACACATAGACCTCAACGGCTGCACCGCTACATGACTACAAATGCCGTTGGCTCCAAACGTCGCCATGTTGTGAGCTACTTAATGATATTGAAGATGACACCTACATCGTAAACTTTGATGTTATTGTAGAAATACATATATATTTTTTTATAAAAATAAAACACCTGTATCAAAAAATGTCAAAACAAATAATTTTATTGCTCAAAAGCTCCTAAACTATACATAAAATAAAATAGTAACTCACATCCGTCTGTTTGTCTGCTTTTCTTGACTTTCGCATCATGTAAAAACTACTGGATGGATTTTAACAAACTTTTGTGAGTATCCTGGTCCCAATATAGGATACTTTTTTTCCGCAAAAATATCTTAGAAAGTGGAGAAAAAACAGTGATAGTAAGCAGTTGAACTAACCGGATATGAATACTTTACTTTTTATAAAATAAAAAATACATAAACTGATGCGTAGCATATCTTAAGGCGGAACTAAAAACGCCTGTATTACCATATAGCACTAAATCGCCGGCGAAGTAAAATAATTATAAATTGGCTATGCTAGCTTCACACTAATTCGCCTAATGAACACCAGAAGCGCTTGCGAAGCTTTACTATCGCAACAACCA
Organism: Phasia obesa; assembly: GCA_949628195.1. NCBI lineage: Eukaryota > Metazoa > Arthropoda > Insecta > Diptera > Tachinidae > Phasia > Phasia obesa. The sequence continues at coordinate 138,610,575 of OX451216.1, read as the reverse complement.
TCTGTCTTAGTTACTACTATCCCTTTCTAAAGGAAGTAACACAGTTAATATAGGCATTAAATGCCTGAGTGTATTGATGAAAGGAGTACTTGAATTTTTAGACTCGCCATGTCAAATGCATTTGCCTATAAAAGATTTTACTCCAAATTGTGGAACAAGATTAACGTGAGTACCTGCCAACTCGGCCTAATCTCACGGTGGTCTCACCACCGAGTGAAACTTAAGCGTAGACTAGCGCCCCCATTGTGTAGTATAGCAACACTTTCCGATTGCCACCAATCGCTTTTTGTGTGTGATACAGTCACAATGAGTAGCAATTTATATAATATGGCAAGCCTTTCCAAGTCAAGCCTAGATCCATATTATAACCTCTTAGGGGTTTGGAGAATATCCAGACTCCGTCTGTTGAGAGTGCTACAGCAGACTTGAGCGACCGTGCACCATACCTACATAAATCGATCTTAAACCACAACCATCACGTGTACCCCCAAAGGGAACCTCACCAACAACCGGTCACAGAGAGGATAGGCTCTCTGTAGGGCCACCGATTCCCGTGGTACCAGTCCTTTGGGCACTGGTCGGGCCTCGAAGAGAACCCGTGATTTTACTCACAGACCTTTTCTTCCAGAATTAGGCTCTAGGAACCCTAGCGTCTGGTGCCCCTATTTTCCCCGAGTGGACCGCGTCAAAGCATTTGCCATATTCCTGCAGTGACAATTGGAACCCCCGGGGGTATTTTACTCCAAGTGAAGTAAAATCCGGAATTATGCTTTAAACACATAGACCTCAACGGCTACACCGCTACATGGCTACAAACGCCGTTGGCTCCAATCGCCAACATATAGTCAGCTACTTAATTATATTGAATAGGACACCTACATCGTAAACTTTGATTTTATTATAGAAATACATATATAACTGTTATAAAAATAAAACAACTTTATTAAAAAATGTCAAAACAAATTATTTTATATGCTCAAAAGCCCCTAATCTATACATAAAATAAAATAGTAACTCATTTTCCCTGTCTGTCTTTCTTTCTCTTTTTGTGTTCGTATTATGTAAAAAGCACTGCATGGCTTTTAACAAGAGTTTTTTAGGAGCTACCTTAGAGTCCTGATTCCAATATAGATTACCTTTCTTTCCGCAAAAATATCTTACTTCCAAGAGAAAGTGGAGAAAGGTGCTGCCTAATTTAAGGCATCTTTTATTTTTGAAAGCAGGTTATTTTAAACACGGCTGCGCAACAGACGGCGCTGTTTTAAAATAATGACAAAATATTAATTACTTACTGCCAAATAGCCAACTGTATAAAATTTGTATTTGATTTGTATTTTTACTTTGTGGAATTACATTGTTTTTAAAATATTTTAAACACCTTTTACAAAGCTTTATAACAATTTTAGAAATTTAATAAATTTTAGAATTCCATACAGGGATGGGTACCTTTATATAAAGTAAATACTTAAGAGTCCTAAAATTTGGTGTGTATTTACTTTTAAAGCAAAATCGAACAAAATATTGTCAGGACAAACGCAACGTTTGTGGGCTCAGCTACATAGTTCTAAATAAATTTGTAATTTGTAATTTTTATTATTTATATTCTCTTCTGTTGAATAAAATAAAATTGTCACATACAAAAATAGAAATTAGACTAAGTTGGCTACAGTCATCATGGTGATCGTGTGCTATGATTTTTGATTTGACAGATTGTAGTCGGTAGCCTGCTGTTGTATATGTGTTTAAAGCATTAAAATGGTGAATAAAAAAAAGCAGCTGGCTGCGTTTCGATTACTTCATACGTTGTTAATAATTTGGTTCCAAGAATTGTAACATTTAAGACTTTCATTTTTAATTCAACACTGTCATTGGGCCATGATTTTCACATTGGCTAGATAATACTTTAAGTTTCCATGACCTCTTAATAACGCAGTTATCTAGCATAAGGCACTGGTATTGTATCTGGCCTTGCTACCAAGGGGCTCTTTGGGCACCATTCAATCCTGTCTTTCACTTCACTTTTTCAGGTTTAGTGAGTTCATCGATTAGGCCCTTTTTTCGCCTGCATTAGGCCCTTTCCCAGTGCTACTATAGGTTCTAGTAGACAGAAATTCACAGCACAATCCCTTTTTGTTAATTTTTGCAGTAAAAACAATTCTATACTTAAACTGAGGTACTAAGGTAAATTTTCAAAAAATATTTCGTGTGCAGAGACGGTCTTTTTGCTGTTTTAAGACATGTGTACATTAAATACTATTATAGCGGTCGTAGTAATACATATTCGTAGTATACAATTCGCTTTTATTTTTTCTTTACTTAAATTAGTAAAATTTGTGCACATCCCAAAGACTCAAACTCGGAACGATTACAAACACTCGAATAATTCATATTAGCGCCGAATTATATTGTACAACTTTTGTCGCTGCAATCTTTCTCGTTTCTACTTTAATATTTAATTTGGGTTTATAAGGTGCAATTTTTATTGCAGCAATTTGTATGCATGCATATGTTTACCCTTTTTAAATCCTCTCTCCTCTCCCACCAACTGCTAAAGAATTGCTGCGACCTAAGTTACACTAAGTAATTCGGCACTTACATTTTTTTAGGAAAAAATATTTTCACAAATTAAAGGTTTTAAGTGGTTTCAGTTTAAAATTTAATTAAATAATTAATTGATTCAATTGTTTATTTAATTGGGAACAAAACAAAATAACGTTCTGTTTTAGACAAATATATATATTTGAATTAATTAAGAAAATTAATTGAATTTTAATTTAAAACTAAATAAAATCTTTAATTACTACGAACAATTTTTTCTGTGTAGAGTAGAATCGGAGAGTCACTACTATAGGATTCTATTTAAATCGGTAGGAGGAATAACTAATTACTTCTACGAAACTAGAACAAATTTGAGAGTCTGATAGGCTGTCTGAACCTATCTGGACGCTGGTTTAGGTGACCACAATGATATTCGACAAGAGAAATAAAGTCTTTTTAGTCGAATTTAGCCACAATTATTTACGGGCCAGCAAATTTTGTTACAAATTTTAATCTTTATTTGAATACATTATTGCATGTTTTGCTATTTCTACTTTAACTAATGCCACGTTAAGAGTTTGTAAATGTTCGCGTTTTTTATACACCAGGAAGCAAATGTGCTCAATTTAAAAAATGTTTGCCACTTTTGATTTTTTTTTTTTTATAAATTGGATGTTGAGACAGTTCCCCTCTAACCATATTGGTTTGAGGTACGACTTGTACAGTAGAAATTTGCAATCTAAACTGAGGTTAGAGTTCCTATCAATAAGCCAATGTAGTTGGACTGCTTTTAACTTCATTTCTGTAGGTAATAGACAATAGGACACAAATAATTTCCTTTATTAATTTTACTATCTAAAGGTAATCGCCATGGACCCTTTGGGTATTCTAGTTGAAGTAAATTAAAAATTACTTTTACAACACCTTTTGAGATAGAGTTTAGTAGAAAAATGCCATTAGAACAAAATACGTGCATTAGAAATTTTACGATAAAAAATCTATAACATTTTTACCGACTTAAAAGAAGGAGGTCATCAATTCGTCTGAATATTGCTTTTTTTCTATATATAAATTTTTTTTCTTTATTTGAAAAGTAATGTTTACGGATTGGTCCGTAATTAAAGAGTGTCCCCATGTTTTTTACGTGTATTAATAACCGCTTATCACTATTGCTTCTAAGAACAAAAAGTAATAAAGAAATAAATTTAAAATTTAATTTGACCTATATTTGTCCTATCTTTTTAACCGTTATAGACAAAACCTTGAACATTTGACAAAATACCGATAACTATGACCGTTATAATAAAAAGTATAAATATTCAAAATTATAAATTAAAGGGTGCTACAATCGTTCATTTAATTTGATGTATATGGCCATACTTTTGAACAGTTGTACACAGACCATTGAAATTTACAAAAAACCTGTATTGCTACGTCCGATATAACAAAATGTCAAAAATTTGAATTTGGAATTAAAAGGGTGTCCCAATAGTTAATGTAATTTTATGTATGTGGAAAAACTTTTGAATCGTTATAGACAGACAACTAAAATTTACAAGGAACCTGTATTGCTAAGTCCGCTTTAACAAGCATACAGTTTGAATTTAGAAAGTAAAGGGTGTCCCTATAATTGACGGAATTTAACTTATGTATATGACCTTGTCTTTTATATAGATAGAGACTTGATTTTTACACAGAGCGTATATTTTTGTGTCCGCTATAAGAAAGGGTTAATGAAATTGTATGTATACCTTAGATAGTCAACTGAAATTTACACATATTGTGTATTGCTATGGTCTCTATACATATATAAAAATTTGAAATGGAAATTAAAAGTTGTGGTAAAAAATAGGTGATGTTATTTCATGTATGTATATGACCTTATCTTTTGAATCATTATAGATATACACTTGGTAAAAACATAGTATGTGCATGAAATTAAGTGGTGTCCCCATAAAAGACGCACGTTGGCGAAAACACCTTAACTTTTGAACAGTAATAGGGAGATGCTTGAATTCATTCATTTAGTCTTTACTTCTTTCCCGCTAATTTTTGCCGTATTTTGGGTATTTGGTTTAAATTTTTTTATCAGATATGTATTAAGAGAAGTCCTTGCTATTTCTTGCTCAATGATTGAGATTTCCTTGATAAATATGCGATTGTAACTGCAATCATTTCAAGGCTTTTCTTTTAGCGTCAAGATTTATGATAATTGTATCAAGTGTAATGATGTATAAAAGTCAAATATACATATAAGCGTGTATGTTTATAACATATGCGTATATTTAAATGTTTAAGTGCATAAATTACAACATTATTTTTTAATTATGCCATCGAAATTTTATATTATTTCCGAGTGAGTGAAACATTTTTTCTGTAATTAATTAGAAATAATTTAAATAGGAATATATTTAGAATATAATATTTCTTTATCATAAATTAAATTATTGATGACTTAATTGGAAATGAACTTAAGTCAACTATGAGATAAAAGTGAAAGTTTCTCAAGAGAATAAATAAAACATTCCCATTCAAGAGTTTCAAGTTTTAATATGTTAAGCCTTAAAAATAAATAAACTACATTTTTGCTTCGTTGCACAATAAAAGCAATTGGATTTTATTTTTCATTAAGTCTTGTGTAAATTTATCAGATTGAACTTAAACATCAGAAAAAACAAATATTTAATTTACTTTACTTATTATTATCTACCTTTCTTAACAAAATATTTCGTTTATAAATTACCCTTTAATAAACATGCCCCCATATTTGCTATAAATGTTTAATTTTTAATCATGAAATATACTAAATAATCGAAAAAAAATATTGTTCAATTAAAAATTGCCTGCTACAGAAACAAGGTAAAAGTGGTTGTATTAAGAATCAGAAAGTTGTTTATTGAGATCTACGGTTCATTTTTGTAGTTGATTATTTCCTTGAATTTTCAACGGTTTGCTACCTATGGACCTGAACAGGGGAAAAAAGGTAAAAAAAAATTGAATTTTTTAAAGTTTTTTGCTATTTTGACCTTGAAGATGAAGTTTCTTTGATTTTATATATTAACAAATTTTGTTCTTTATGACAAGAGCTATAACTTTGCCTCAGAGAGTATATCAAAATTTCAAACGGTTTGCAAAATATGAGCTTTAGAAAATGATGATTTTTTTTGCAAAAATTACGTCGAGGCCCCAGATCTTTGAGGGCCCATAAAAAAACCTGGAGTACTTTGGGCAAAACTGGTAGACAGGGGTCTTTTTTTTTGGTCTTTTATAACGTAGTGGTGTCCGTATATGGTTATTTTTTTCCGTGTTGCACTGTGTTATGTTAACTTATTTTGTTTAATATAATCTAATAAATTTGAATACAAAATAGTGATAAAATCGCTAAAAAACGTAAAAAATATTGTTAGGATTGGTTTTTTTGCCGGCAGCCGCCAAAGGAATGATCGGATGTTGCTGAATTGCATTCCCAAAATTTTCGAAACTATGCCTGGCAGATTGGTGGGCTTAAATCTTTTGTATCTCGTCTGGTGCCTTGGCAAATGATATTACTACCCGAACACGGACAGACGGACATCGCTTAATCGTCTTCTCTATGTATAACGATCCAGAATAATTATACTTTATGGGGTCGGAAATGAATATGTAGAAATTACACACGTTGACTAACTTATATATAAAAACTTTCCGCCTGTGACGAAGATTATAATAATTCTTGCAAAAAAAAAACCGACCTCAAAACAAATACATATATGTGCATCAATTCTTAACTAAAAATTTAAAAGGAAGTAATATGTAAGAAATAGTACTAAAATCAAATTCTTTTATACTTGTTGCTCTAACGGACATAGTAATATACGTTCTGTACATTCAAATGTCTATCCATAACGGTTCAGCAGATAAAGCCATATACGACAAATTCCCTCAGATATGAGGACACCCTTTATTTTTTTACACTTATTATTACTGACACAGCAATAAAAAGTAACGGTTCCAAAGATATGGCCATATAAGTTAAACAATATAACCTAGGGGACACCCTTTAATGTAAAATTTTAAATTAAACAATTATTTTAAAGAACAAATTCTTTGTAAATTTTAACCGTCTCTCTGTTACGGTTCAAAAGTATTGCAATATCAAATTACATCAACTATTGGGACACCCTTTAACTTCTAATTATAAATATTTAATTTCTGATTATAAATATTTGACATTCTGTCCAATTTTCAAGTGATTCAAATAGTTCATATATTTAAATTGACGTCACATATGGGGACACCCTTTAATTTTTAAGTTTATTTTATTATTAATTTCTGTTATTGGCAGCTACAGTGATATACAGTTTTTTTAAATTTTAAAAGGGTGCTCTTTACGGTTCATAATACACGTAAAAAACACGTATGTTGTATGGGGACACCTTTAATTTTCAAAATTCTGAACTTCTTTTAAAATGGGACCAATCTGTAAGCATTTACTTTCTAATAAAGAAAAATCGGTTCAGAAATGACTGAGTTATGCGAGCACAAACATAAAAAAAAGCAACATTCAGATGAATAGATAACCTCCTTCTTTTTTTGAAGTCGGTTAAAAAAGAAATACTTCAAGGTTTAGAAAAATGGTTGGTACAAGTATATTTTATATCTGGGAAAATCACTTTATATAGAAAAAAATAAATTTTGGAAAAATAAAAATTACAAATAAATATCTCTTGATAAAAATTCAAATTTTTTATACTCTCGTGGTGTAGGGTATAGCAACCATATGAAATACAACCAGTCACGTAATTATCTGACATATGTACATGCATATGCACATACACAGAGAGACACTTGCTGTAAGTTATAGCCATCATATAATAACCCATACTCTTGCGACTACGACTCCTAGTACTGTATAAACAATTGTAAAATGTTCACTGCCAGTGCTTGCCAAAGTAATTTATCCTTAAAAGTTAATAAACTTTTCCAGCCTCCTCATTTTTTCTTATCACTAAAATTATAATCTTTAGCAATAATTTTGGTACGAACGAAAAAAAAAACCAAAAACAAAAAAAACAATTCGCGTGTCTTGCAACCTGGTAGACTGTAGACTTTATTACCACAAATTTTAAAACTGCAATAAAGCGGTACCAGAGTTTATCTTGAGTAACGAAAATATGATTGTTTTTCTTGATTACAATCTTTTCAAAGTTAATATCTTTTCCTTAATAAATTATTTATAAACGCGTGCGTGATGAGTTCACAAAGTATTAAACGACTTGAGAAAAACTGACATCTTATGTACGAGTAGCTCTGAAAACAGGAAATAACATTGCGATTTATTGTGGCTTAAACACAAGAAGATTTCTCACGCGTTTTAGCCATTTATTTCTAGGAATAAGAGTGCTTAAATTGCTGTATTTCAGTCAAAATCAATTTCGTTTAGGTAAACGCCTTGTAAATTTTTTTATTTTACTATAGAATTGTAGTGGCTGCTTTAGTGGTCATTTAGTGTTTGTTGTAATTACAAGTATTTAATAGTTGCTGTAGCTATTCATATGCCGTAAAAGAAATGCAATTTATTGCAGGCTGGTAGTCTTTAAAACTAAAATATAAAAATGAAAATCTGATTTTGATTAAATTCCCAAAGAGAAGAGATTCACAAATTGTTTACCGGATGTTGAGACTACACTGGAAAACACTATTTGACAAACTTGTTATTAGTGAAAGTTGCCCATAAACCTGTGGTTTTGGGTGACAGTGCTATTGCACCAACGTCATTTTAAAAGAATGAAAAAACAAAAAAAAAATTTAGAAGAAAGCTGACTACTGTTGTAGGAAAGGGGCAACCCTAGAAATTAACAGGTCCTTTATATGCGGCTTTTTCATTGCCCAAAGATTAATGTTTTTTTGTTAGAGAATACAAAGTGTTTAAGTTTCCGATAGTCATAACACTCCTTTTGGAACGCTTATAAGCAAAACCGAGGTTAAAGGGGTGGCTCCGCAATGACAACTTGTGTAAAAAATATGTGAGTGAGAATGCGATTAAAAGTTCTTGTGCCTACCAAGGAAGGAGTAAAGAGGCCTTTTAGATTGCCTCTGTATTCTTAAATTTTTTGCTTTTAAAATTTATATGGGTACCAAAATAAGTGTTGTTAACTACGGAAAATGTTAACTATTTAAGCAACTCTAACAACTACCAAATCTTTGCTTATAAGTTCATGTTTTTTGCTATTGAATACAAAGTGTAGAATTTTCCGAGAGTCACAACACTTGCTTGCCTTCAAAAACCGTCTGGAATGCTTGTTAGCAGAAGTGAGGTTAAAATGACAATGAAAACTTGTGTAAAAAGTATTTAAATAGGGAATACGACTAGGAGTCCTTTAGGCTACCTAGAAAGGAGTAAAGAGGCCTTATAGAAGATCTTTGTATTGCTCATTTTTAACGCTGCGATATTCCTGTTTTTTGTGTTTTTTACTATATTAAAGTCTTTTGCTTTTAAAATTTATAAAGGTACCAAAATAAGTGTTGTTAACTATGGAAAATTTTAACTATCTAAGCAACCTTAAACATTAGCAGGAATTTGGGTTGTGGTCTTTTCATTGCTAGTGAATACAAAATGTAGAATTTTCCGAGAGTCACAACAATTGCTTGCATTCAATCTTCTGAAACGTTTGTTAGCAGAAGCGAGGTTAAAAGGGCTGCTCCGCAATGACAACTTGTGTAAAATAAATATGAGTAGGGAATGCGACTAGGAGTCTTTGTACCCACCAAGGAAGGAGTAACGAGGCCTTTTTGAAGGCCTTTGTATTCCTCATTTTTAGCGCTGGAATATTGTATTTTTTTGTGTGTTTTAATATTTTTGTTTTTAAAATGTATATGGGTACCAAAATAAGTGTTGTTAACTACGGAAAATACGGAAACCCTAACAACTACCAGATCTTTGGATTGCGGCCTTTTCATTGCCTATAAGTTCATGTTTTTTTGCTAGTAAATACAAAGTGTAGAATTTTCCGAGAGTCACAACACTTGCCCTCATTCAGAAACCTTCTGGAATGCTTGTTAGCGGAAGCGAGGTTAAAATGCCTGGTTCGCAAGGACAACTAATGTAAAAAACATAACAGTCTTTGCACCTACCAAGGAAGTAGTAAAGAGGCCTTCTAGAAGACCTTTGTATTCCTCATTTTTAACGCTATGATATTGCTGTTTTTTGTGTTATTTTTTTATTATATAAAATTACTTTGCTTTTAAAAGGTATGTGGGTACCGAAATAAGTGTTGTTAACTAGGGAAAATTTAAAATATTTAAGCAACTTATTAATGCCACCTTTAATGAAAAGTTTAATATTGTATGTTGGTACAAACAACTTTGTGTGTAGGTTCGTCACTCACTTGGCCGATATATTTATTCAATAAGTACTCATTTTTAGATGCCCTAAAAAAACCTTTAAGAACCACTGTTTTCTTAATAAGTTTCTATCTTCAATACCTACATCTACACACACAATTTATTTTTCTAGTTTGATTTTAAAATTACAATTTTTGATCGTGCCACAGATAATTACAAACACAAACTTTATCCATCTACCACCTCTTTTTATATACTTGATTTTGTGTTGTGGACTTTTCCAACAACATTTGAAAAGTATAAAATATGAAAAAAAGCGGCAAAATGCAAAAAAAAAAAATAAATGATTTAAGATAAAGAAATACAATTTGATTTCGATAGCGAATCAAGTGCAGCAACACTTTGGCAACAACTTTAAAGAGGAATTGAAGCAGAAACTAGTATTTTTTTTGTGAAGGATATATGCATGGTGAGACATTAATTAAAAGTAAATGCTTTGATGATAGGTGTTTAGGGTTCCGTTCACAAAGTGTAAAAACGTAACCCTATTGTTTTCGCTACAATGTCTGTCCGTCTGTCCGTCTGTCAGCGCCTTTTATCTCTGGAACCGTAATAGGTAGACTCTTGAAATTTTCGCAGATTATGTATAGCGGTTGCCGCTATAGCAGCAAATACTAAAACTTATAGGGTGTTCCAATAGAGAGGTGTTATTCACAAATATGTGCCTATTTCGTGAACTGTAGGTGGCATAGACTCAAGATTTAAAAACAGTAATTAAAACTTAGTTCGCTATATAAACAAGTATAAAAAAATAAACCTAAAAATTAAAGGGTGTTCCGATAGTGGTGTGATTTGCATGTATAAGGCTTAAGTTCTTAACCATAATAGGTTGACGCTTGAAATGTTCACAGAAGGTTTATAGCAGTGGCCGCTATAGTAGCAAATTCTAAACCTTATATGGTGTTCTGATAGAGAGGTGTTATTCACGAATATGTGCTTATTTCTTGAACTGTAGGACGAATACACTAAAAATATGCAAGCAGTAATTAAAACTTAGTTCGCTATATAAACAAGTCTAAAAAAATAAACCTAACAATTAAAGGGTGTTCCGATACTGGCGTGGTTTGCATGTATAAGGCCTAAGTTTTGAACCATAATAGGTAGATTTTTGAAATTTTCACAGAAGTGGTATAACTGTGGCCGCTGGCGTGGTTTGCATGTATAAGGCCTAAGTTTTGAACCATAATAGGTAGATTTTTGAAATTTTCACAGAAGTGGTATAACTGTGGCCTCTATACCAACAAATATTAAAGCTCATAGGGTGTTCCGAAAGTGAGGTGTTATTTGCCTTTATGTCTTTATTTCTTGAGCTATAGGAGGCAACCACTTAAAATTTGCAGACAGTAATTAACTCTATGTTCGCTTTCTATTAAATTAAACCTTAAAATTAAAGGGTGTTCCGAGCGTGACGTGCTTTACGTGTATATGGCCTAAGTTTTGAACGATAATAAGTAGACTCTTGAAGTTTTTACAGGAGGTTTATTACTATGGAAACTATAACAAATAATAAAAATTAAAGGGTGTTTCGACAGAGACATGATTTTTACTTAAACAGCCTTATTTTTTGAACCGTAATAGGTAGACTCTTGAATTGTTTACAGTAGATGTTGTACTTCGGCCACAGTAACAATTACTAATTACTAAAGGGTGATCCATCAGTGACATGTTTTTCACATATATTACTTTATTTTTTGAACCGCAATAAGTAGGCCTGATATTTTTATAGAAAGTGTATTAACATAGCCGTTATAACAACAATTCCTAAAATTTAAAGGGTGTTCCAATAGCGATGCCATTTTCGCGAATATGACTTTGATTTTAAAAAGAAAAGGTACGCCTTTAAAAAGATTTTTTTAAAGGCGTACTAAACATAGTACGGAACCCTACGTGTGTGAGACTAATTCGCACTTGACTGATTTATTTAGCTATTGTTATTAAAAGCTACAACGACCAAAAAAACAATTGTTTTTTCATCAATTATAAACTGGTGATTAAACAATTTTACATTTTTATTAAAATTTTTAAGCCAAAACATTCTATGAGTAATAAAATTATATAAACATAATGAGAATTTTGTTAGTCTATCCATTTATTAAACATACAAGTGAATTGTTAAAGTAAGGCTTAAGTTTTCTCTACTTACTTCAGTGTTATAGTGCTGAAAGACGAGTGCTTCATTAATTTTAAAGAAGGACAAATTGGAAAAATATATAAACGAAAAATACATAAAACGAAAGGGAAGTTTTATTTTATGTTGATGTTGATGGTAGTCCTTGTTCTCAGTATCTGACGATAGATGATTGAATAAAATTTCTCATATTCTATTACATGAATTTGTCTTGTTAAATTGATGAGCTTTACAGGTAAGGACTTAAAGTAGATTAATACGAAGAATGTTTAAAAAAGAATTAGCGATCAGGAAAATGCATTACATTTTGCTAGTATATAAAATTTTTATTAATTTTCTTTAAAATTAGTCACCTAATTTGTGAAAAATATCCTCCCAACTCTATTTAGTGAGAAAAAACGATCTTAAGCCTTGATTTAATAATTTATTTGGTTTTAACAAAATGCCAACAAACAAACTTCAGTTTTATTTTTCTTATTGCCTTTTTCATTACCATTGGTAAAAGCAATTTTAATTAACAAAAATGAAAATTCGATGCCAATGAAAGAATCCCAAGTGTGAATCATGTGTACCAGCATATTTCCTGTCGAAAATAACCAAAAGATTTAAATTTGAGCAACAAATTTTTTTTCGATCTACAATTAAAATTTGATATTAAAACCGAAAATTAACAAAGAAGAAAAACAATTAACTATCAATAATTTAAGTTCGGTTAAAGGTCCAAGTTTGGCCAAAAAGTCATTAATATAATATATGGTTCTCATTGTGTTCGTAATTTCTATAATATTCATAAAAAAATAATTTTGCGACTGCTGTGTTTCGAACCGAACGAACACCTGCCAAAAGAGTAATCGCAGTAAACTGTAGTGATCTTACATTTTGCTCTATGCGCCACAGTCCATAACAAATTATAATTATCTATTTCAGCTATTTAAAGTTTAAAATTTTTCATTAGTAAGTAATCTCTCTATAAGTTTATTTTATTTAGTTTAAATAGTAGCAATGCCCGCCACGCCGCACAGTGGCTGAAAATAGTTTTTCGTTGGCCTAAAGTAAATTTTTTTTTGTAACCGATTTTTAAAATTTTTACGTCATTTTGTAGTTAATATATCCAAATTAAGGCAGCCAAAAAATTATGTTAAAATATTGATAATTGTGGGCGTGGCATGCTGTCAAACTCAACTTTTTTTTTAATTTCAGAAAAAGGTGTTTTTCTTTGTTTTTTATCAAAATTAAATGGTTACTACTCGCAAGCTATCATCGATAATGGTCTGCGGTTTTTTTTTAAATGTTGGTAGGATTATTGTCTTTAGTTGTTGTAAGTAGACACAGCTCTAGCGTTTAATATTAGGGGCGTTATGAAATATTTATGAAACTACTATATTTTCCTCAAATTTAAACTTTAGTGGAATAGAACTTCTAGGGAACAAAAGGGAACAAGAAACGTATACAACCACGAGAAAGGTGAAAGTATCCTCTTTAAGGCTATATATACTTTTGCACCCGCCACGAGCCGCCTGTAGAACACTTTTTTCATTTTAATGAAATTACTCGAAAAAAATGCATATATGTACAATGGTGTATTAAATTTTCACTTTTTTGCCTAAAAGTTTATTTTTTTTAGTTTAGGCTACGTAATGGGTGATTTTTTTGAGGTTAGGATTTTCATGCATTAGTATTTGACAGATCACGTGAGATTTCAGACATGGTGCCAAAGAGAAAGATGCTCAGTATGCTTTGACATTTCATCATGAATAGACTTACTAACGAGCAACGCTTGCAAATCATTGAATTTTATTACCAAAATCAGTGTTCGGTTCGAAATGTTCAAATGTGACAAATTTTGTTCAGCGATGAGGCTCATTTCTGGTTGAATGGCTACGTAAATAAGCAAAATTGCCGCATTTGGAGTGAAGAGCAACCAGAAGCCGTTCAAGAACTGCCCATGCATCCCGAAAAATGCACTGTTTGGTGTGGTTTGTACGCTGGTGGAATCATTGGACCGTATTTTTTCAAAGATGCTGTTGGACGCAACGTTACGGTGAACGGCGATCGCTATCGTTCGATGCTAACAAACTTTTTGTTGCCAAAAATGGAACAACTGAACTTGGTTGACATGTGGTTTCAACAAGATGGCGCTACATGCCACACAGCTCGCGATTCTATGGCCATTTTGAGGGAAAACTTCGGAGAACAATTCATCTCAAGAAATGGACCGGTAAGTTGGCCACCAAGATCATGCGATTTGACGCCTTTAGACTATTTTTTGTGGGGCTACGTCAAGTCTAAAGTCTACAGAAATAAGCCAGCAACTATTCCAGCTTTGGAAGACAACATTTCCGAAGAAATTCGGGCTATTCCGGCCGAAATGCTCGAAAAAGTTGCCCAAAATTGGACTTTCCGAATGGACCACCTAAGACGCAGCCGCGGTCAACATTTAAATGAAATTATCTTCAAAAAGTAAATGTCATGGACCAATCTAACGTTTCAAATAAAGAACCGATGAGATTTTGCAAATTTTATGCGTTTTTTTTAAAAAAAAGTTCTCAAGCTCTTAAAAAATTACTCGTTATAACTAAAAAAAAATAAATATAATACCTACGAAAGGGTTTTATGGCTATGTTTTGATCAGCAAAAAATAAGTAATAAAATTATCACAATGGGCTCTACAGGAAGCATATGATCTCTTTCTAAATTTACCTGTTATCAAATGTTAGGGTCAACCAAAGTCATAAACAATTTTATAACAATAATTGCGACATTAAACCACTAAAGTTAAAAAACAACCCCATATTGACGCATGAGTGCAGTTTTGTTCAATTTAAGCGCTACCTGCTATGAAATTAAAGATCAGTGTGTGAAGAACATGTATCTAAAAATTTATAAAATTACGGATTCGTTAAGTGATTACTCAGTAATAACTTAATCCTTTAAGTGTACGGATAATACATAACAAACGCAAATTAAAATATTCAAAAGAAAATGGAGAGCTTCAGTTATAAAGAACTGGCCGAAGTGTATTTTAGAAACAAAAATCAGGAAGATGTTCTTAGTTACGTTAAAATAAAATTAAACTTAAATTCGTGTAGCACCGAAATGCAAGAGCAATTATATAATTTCGTCAAAGCACTAAAAAAACGCTACAAAGAAGTTATGTACAGTAAACAAAAATTTTATATAAAAAGTACAAAGTGGTTAGAAGGTCAACTTACTGTCGCTGCAGAAACAGCAAAGCAAGATAAGGCTGGAAGACCACGCAAATCATTAGTGGACAATTGCAGCGATAGATCTAAGAGGCGGAAGTTTAAAGATATTAACGATGCCTTTGGTTCTACAAATATAAAAGAATCTTTCCTACATCAATTACGATCACAGAACCAATTTACAAAAGTGGATATCATTGAAAAAGTTGTTAAAGCTAGTCCACCGAGAACAAAACGATTTCTTAAAAGTATACCAACTCCGAATGATGAATACAAATAAGGAGGCATTAGCATTATTTCTGGATTTGAAATTAACAAAACAGCAATATATTAAACTCAGACAGCGTGCGATTGAAAAAGGCTCAAATATATATCCAGCATATCATCACATAACCGCTGCTAAAATGGACTGTTTGCCATCAAAGGACGCTATTACAATCACACCAATTTCGGCAGAGGTACAACTACAATCTCTACTTGATCACACAGCCGCACGCTTGCTGCAATCAATAACAGGAAATGAGTTGAAGAATAATGGAAACACAAAGTTAATTCTTTTTTGTAAATGGGGATGTGATGGTTCTTCGGGACAAAAACAATATAAACAAGCTGTATGTGAAAATATTTCTGACTCATATATGTTCATGGTATCATTTGTACCATTGCGATTGAAAAAGATTTTGGAAGATTCAGAGCCTTCGACTAGTACAACGCAAACAATAGATATTTGGAAAAATGAGACACCATCTTCTACGAAATACTGCAGGCCAATCAAACTTCAATTCAAAAAAGAAACAAATGATGTTATTTATAAAGAAATTAGTGATATCAAGGCCCAAATTACAGCACTACAGCCATTACAATTACAGATAGATGGGCAGCAAATTGAAGTAAGCTACCAGTTAGTCCTGACAATGATAGATGGAAAAGTGGGTCAGGCTTTGACTAACACGAAGGCTGCATCCAGCTGCATTATATGCCAAGCAACATCAACCCAATTAAACCAAGTCCCAGCAAAATCATTAGATAATACCGATGCATATGAATTTGGATTATCACCACTACACGCAAGAATACGACTTATGGAACACATACTAAAAATCAGTTATGATTTGGATTTCGGGTCTTCAGGATCAATAAGAAACAACGTGACCAACAAAGAGTTAAGAAGTTCAAAAAAGAAACATGTTCAAGATGAATATCGCAAACGTGGACTGATTATAGATCAGCCAAAACAAGGGTCAGGCAATACAAATGATGGCAATACCGCAAGAAGATTCTTTTCAGATCCAGAAACAGCATCTGAAATAACAGGAGTGGATTTCAACCTTATTTTCAGATTTAAAATAATACTAGAAGTATTTGCGTGCAATGAAGAAATTGACTGTAGAAAATTTGGAGATTATGCTAAGGAAACTGCAAAAATATATACAACTAACTACCCATGGAGAAATATGTCACAAAATCCTTTATCATGGTGAAGATGTCATTAAATATCATTTGGTGCCACTTGGAGATCTATCAGAGGAGGCTCAGGAAAAAAGGAACAAGGATTACATATTTTATAGAGAGCACAATACTAGGAAAATTTCACGGAATTCAACAAATGAAGATCTATTTAATATATTATTGGCAACGTCAGATCCGTTCATATTCAGTATTCGAAATCAATGGAAAGTGGACCATCGGGATTTAGATGAAGAAGCCAAATAACTACTAAAGAACAGAAATAGCACAGAACAAAATATGAAATATTTGCAATTAATATTTAAGTCAAATGAATAAAAATTATATTTTCTTGTTGCTTAACCAAAAAAAAAAATTTTTTTTTTGGGGGAGGGGGGTGAGGTGAAGGTAGCGCAGAAGATCCGAGTGCATTTTCCATTCGTCATGAAAGCTTAAAAATTAATTTTTTATGCAATCTAGGCTTAGGTAATACAATTTGTTAATTCTTGACACTATTTTTCATATAATATGCTATATAAACGCCCACAAAAAGGGGGCGGGGTCCAAAAATAAATATTTATGATTTTCTGGCTCCAGGGTAAAGACCTTGAACCTTCTTTGACATAAAAATGTTTCATTTGCTTAACAAATTTACAAAAAAACTTGTAAAAATGTGTAGTTTTTCAGGGGTTGGTTTAGTTCTTCTTAGGGGAATTTTGTTCCCCCTGGTCCGATTTGGCCCATTTACGAACTTAGCCTGCCCTATCCTTCAAGATATATATGTACCAAATTCAAGGGTCTAGCTCTTTTCGTTTAGACTGAATCGTGTTCAAACAGACAGGCGAATGGACGGACGGCCGGATGGACAGACGGACGTATGGACAGACGGACATAGCTATATCGTCTTAGATTTCATCACTGATCAAGAATATATATACTTTTTTGGATCTTAGAGTGATATTTTACTATGTTACACACAGAATAAACCCAAATTTCACTCTGAAAGTTAAAAAAATTAAAATGTTCAACTTTGATCTCGAATTCCTTAAAAAGTCCTCAATCAATTTTAATTTAATTAAAACTGAATCAAGGTGAGCTAAATATCTATCCATTAAAAAAAAATTATTTCAATATTTTGATCGGTTCAAAAGTTACAGAATTTTGGCCAACGAAAAACGATTTTCAGCCACTGTCCGCCGTATGCATCCTGACAGTAATTTGTTCGATTTTGCGTTGAAAGCAATCCACAACAAGTTTTAGAACCTTTTCTTTTATAGTGCTTTAATTATGGTTTATGTATTTACTTTATATAGAGGTACCCATCCCTGGGTAATTACTCAGGAACAAGGTTTTATATAAAATACTAAGATTAATACAAAATTCTAAAATTGTTGTAGTTTTTAAATTATCCCTCTTTCAAAAATAAAAGGTGCTCTCTAGTTTGCAGTACCTTTAAAAATATTATTAAAATTAATCCAGTAATCCTTACGTAATGCGAACACAGACAGACAGAGAGAAGGAAAGACAAACAAAAATTCTATAAATTGCTTCTTTGTATTCCACTTTGATTACTAACTGCACCAGCAATGAAATATTTAAAAAAAAACTTCATGTACAGAAATGGTCCTGTTACAGTTTTATTGCATGTATACGAGTCGATTTTCTGTTATTCCTGAGCAATTTATTATATAAGATTTGTCTAGTAGTAAAGAACGTGATACCAGGTATTTTATGTCTGTATTTCTTTATATTTGTGTTTGCTTGGGAGATTTTATATATGGGTATTTCCACAGAAAGGTTCACTCTGGTCGAAAAATTCAAAATTAACCGTGTTTTTTTTTTTTTTGTTCTTGTATTATTGAATTAAGTTGTTCAAAATTAATTATATTAAAGGGTTCAAAGCTTTCGAAATACCGGGCTGCAAAGTTCAAGTTTTCGTTTCAGTCAGTTTTGTTTTCTTTCTAAAGCTGTATTATTTGTCCGGACAAAATTTTTATGAGAACAAATATTTTTTTTCCGAGAGTTTTCTACAGCACGATTCACCCATTTGCCTGGGCAAACAAAGCTGCCTATGAGTACATAAATAAACAAGTCATATTAATTGTACAACGTGGCAACAAAGCAGCGAGTGATTAAAAATAAAATCTTGGTGTGAAATTGCATATTTTTTATTATTTTAACATTTTACTTATTAAAACATGTATTATTATAGCAAATTGCTTCTCTTAATGGCTGTTAATTAAAAAAAAAAAAAGCAAAAAAGAATTGCAGTAAAAGAAATATTAAAGCAAATAACAGCAATGGGGTACTACAGGCATTGGTTCCTGAGATGCGCCTAAATGATGTAAATCCGTTGTTAAGTGTCTTCGCATGGACCCCACTACGTTTGCTAACTTTCAATTCTAATGGCGTTAGCTATTGTCGTCCAAATTCATTGCTTTGCATGATTATCTATACATATAATAAAGTAGTAATTAATTTCCGTCTGTCTGTCTGTCTGCTTTTCATATACATATACTTGTTTATAAAACAATTACTTACATACGTAAAGGCAGCGTAAGTGTTCTCATCTATGCATGCAGAAAAACACAACTGCCACCCATAACTACCAGATTTGACGATTTATCGTCATTTTGACGATTTTGGGTGCAAAAAATGACATGCTGACGATGGGAAGATTTATACCCGACGATTTTAATTATTAAAAATTTGCAAAATTTATACCATTAAAGCAACCTTGAATACAGCACAGCTGTTGAAAAATTACAACAATAACTTGTTAATAATAAAATGTGTCTGTCATTATTTGGCATTGTTTTCTTTTTAGGTTTGCCTGTAGAAACTTTGAAGAGGAGGTGCAAGCAATTTGATAATATTGTAAGTCTATTAGAAATAAAACCAAAAAAATATTGTCAGACGCATGGGACAGTAAAGATCTTTTTCATTTGCATCAAATATTGATATTAGTAACACCGCTAAGTTGATTTTGACTTATATAAATTCCATAAATAAAATGTACCTAAGTTTTCAAAAATATATTTTAGGAATTATTAACAACATAAATAAAATATTTCAAAGCCTGAGCAACTTTATAAAAACTAGTTTGCTTGAAACAGTAAACGTTTAATTGATTATAAATATAAAAACATTTTTTTAGATTTTAAAGATATTTATTTAGGAATACTTATATACCAGAGAAGTATTAACAGTAACACAAATATATGAAGAAAAAAAATTATACATATAATAAAACTGTAACAGGTACATTTCTGTACATGAAATATTTTTTGTAATATTTGTTACTGGTGCAGTTAATAATCGAAATGGAACACAAAACAGCAATTTTTAGAGTTTTAGTCTGTCCGTATAGGTGTCTGTCGGTCTAGCTGTGTAAATTTGTGTAGGGCAATCTATTCATTAAACTCCATTTTTCAATACAATTATTTTTTAATTTGTGCAATTTTTTGCAAAACAAAATCCACAATTTTACAATGCAAAAACTATATGATGTGGCAACTTTATCCAAACAAAAATTAAAATTAAAGCAATTCCAACTGAGAGTAATCGAGACAAAATTACTTCTCTCACTCTCTGAGAGAAATATAAAACTTCATATAATAAAAATTTTGTACGGACAAAAATTTTGTCCGAAGCAAATGGGTGAATCCAGCTTTATCATAGAATTGTTAACGGGAGCTTTTCGGGCAAAAATTGAAGGGAATTACAATAGACCAATAGGTCTCCAAGTGAAGGTGGTGCTAATCATACAAACCTAACCTATCTCGCTCTTAAAATTAACTAATCGTTTACAAAATTACCAACTACGTAATAGATGGTGAATGTGGAAATCAAATATTATTAAATAAATTAAGAAAAAAATTTATACAATATTTTCTTAAAGGAAATTCAAAGTGTTTGTTACGAGTATTAACGTTTTTCACATCTTTCACATTCATGTTTAAAACAATATGCAACTTTTAATAGAAACTAATGCTTATGGAACTGCAACAATCTTTTGCTTTACTACAATAAGAGCCATAAGGTATAAAAACTTCTAATATAAAATAAAGAAAAAGTAAACGAAAAATACAAAATAAATAGTTTCGAAATTTTAGCACAATTAAAACTACACTTTTGTAACATAAAAACACAAACAAATACAACGCGTATCAAAAAACTGTTGTTGTAGCGGACACGGCTAAAATCTCACTTTTAAACTATTTTATAAAAAAACAATAATTTTTAAAAGTTGTCCAAACCAAAAAACAAAAAAAAAAAAACAATATTCAAACCAAAGAAAAAAAGGTAAACAAAAAATTTGAAACACAGTCGAACTTCCCTATAGTGAATCTACATGGGGAGAGCAAATCGCTTCATTATATAGAAAATTCAAATTTTAATCTGCAAACTTATTTCTTTGTTAAGAAAAATTCACTGTATACAAATTCACTATAAAGAAATGAAATACACTAACATTGAAATGAAAAAGCTGTATTTTTTTAATTAATTCATAATAAGGGCTTATTGTATAGAAGTTCACTGTAGAGAAGTTTCACGATATAAACAAGTTTTTGACATTCTCTGACACAAATACAAGTATTGCAAAAAAAAAGTCAGCTGGTGTAGTGCTGCCACCTGGTTAATTGTGCGTTAGAAAGCCTGTATACATATACCTTGTCGATTTTTTTGTATTAAGCATCTCAATCCTTTATCACAGTCTCTTGATGAATAACATATACGGTATGCTACTACACCATCTGATGTCTATGAAAATACAAGCAAAATTATATCCAAAAATTACCGAGATTATTGATAAAAATATGTGTTTACCCACCCTGGCTGCAGAAAGTTGCACAAATGCTGCCATTATAACAGCAAAAGCGAAAAGCAAATTGAGCGATTTCATATTAAGGTTTAAAAAAGTTTTGACTGAATCTGAAGGATTGAATGTTATTACTGTGATAAAAACTCTATAAAGCAGACTATTTATATACAAAAAATGCTGACAAGAGCAGTTGCGAGCAAATAAATAGTTGTGTTATTAAAAAAACTGTCGACATTGTTTTATTCTCCTCTGTGTTTATCAGCTGCTGTCATTTGCGGGTCATCCCTCTGATGTTTGGGCGAGAAAGGCAATATCCCTCCTTCTTAGCCAAGTGTGATCACGTTCATTCAGTATGTTGCGCGCCAGCGGATTTGGATGTGTTTCAAGCTTCTCCAAATACGTTAGCTAATGTTTTGCTATTTTTGCTTTAGATCTTAGTGAATGTACGAGTTTTTTATATACCAGGAAGCCATCCGTATTTTGGCGCCTTTGAATTTTTTCCACATTGCTAGCTGAATCAGTTCCCCATAATTGAATGCCATAACACCAAGTTGGTTTTAGAACTGACTTGTACAATAATTGTTTGCAATCTAAGGCGAGAGTAGAATTATTGCCAATAAGCCAGTTTGGTTGGACTGCTTTTAACTTCATTTGTGTTAACTTGGATTCTATGTGGTGTTTCCAAGTAAGGTACCGGTTAGGATGTATATCGAGGTATTTGACGTCTGAAAGCTGGGGTATCATTTGATTATTTATGCGAATAGGTGGGCATGAGTCCCTAAGCAGTGTGAAAGTTATATGAGCGCATTTGTGTTCATTCACATTTATTCTCCATTTCTTCAACTATTTTTCTAACTTTATTATGTGGTCTTGAAATGCTACTTGGGCGCTTTCATGAATACTAAAAAAGCTGTGTCATCATCAAAAATTGATGCGTGCACTCGGTTGCTAGTTGGCATATCGGATGTGTACATCTGGTCCCAAAATACCACTTTGTGGAATTCCGGCTTTCATGAGCTAAGGGGAGCTTAAGCAATCTGCTTCTTTTAGTATGAATTTTCGATCAGTTAAATAATTTTTTATGAGCTGATAGAAGTTTTTGGGAAAGTTCAGCTTTAACTTGTGTACTTAAAGCCTTCGTGCCATAACTTGTCTAATGCTTGAGAAATATTGATCAAAAGTGCAGAACAGTGTTTGTTGGATCGGACTGTGTTGTTTTCTGAAGCCGAATTGATGGTTCGGAATACATACTTTCGCGCGCAGAATTGCGTTCAACTTAGTTATTAATATTTTTCAAACAGCTTTGATGTGTTTGATAAAAGGCTTGTAGATCTGTATGATTCAACCTTGGTGTGGTCTTTTCCAGGCTTAAGTAGCATAGTAATCCATTTTGAAATCATCCATTTTGTAGGAATGTACTCAAGACGTAAAATGGCATTAAAAACAAAAAGAATAATTTTTTAGACTATACTGGACAAATCTAATAACATCTTGTTACTGGTTTTATTAATTCCAGGATCTTTCTTGGAGTTTAAATCAGCTATTGCCTTTTCAATATCTCGAAGCTTACGGTAACTAAGCAAATTCTTATCCCACACTTGTCAAAACAATGTTTATTTTCAAAAAATACTTTAAATAAAAATTAAATTAAATAAAAAAACAGTGGAGTCTAAAACTAGAACTGCAGTTGGATTGATAAATGAAAGAGAACTGCAATGTAGAAATGATTAAGGAAGTTCAAAAAACGCTCTCAGTTAATAGTCTGAATTTATTTCGAAACAAATAAAACATTTATAATTAAAATTCAATTAAAATAGATTTTAGGTCCTGGTATATAATTTTCTACTCTTATAGTTTTATGACGGTATTGTATTAGCAAATGTTTTCACTTTATTTTGAAGCTTGGAACTGCTGGATTTCAAATCTGAAAATATTTATTTAATCCTATACTTCCAATTTTTAGTTTGTGATCTTTACTGCAAACAAAAATCTTGCAATTTAAAAATTTACATAAATATTTTACATTTTCATCTTTTTAACAGTAACAAGCGAACGCATAAAACAAAAAGGTTTCTGTATTGTTTCTGTAATGCAAGCGAACGGATCGTGTAGAAAATTTGTGTAGAAACAAAACAAAAAAATTAATGCTCGTCATACAAAATACCTAAAAGATTTCCTCGCTTGCAATATAGAAAGCAACAACATATACATATATTTTATTGCGTATGAATTTATTAAACTCCTTACTCAACGTCGCTAATCGAATCGAAGTCCATTAATTTTGTTTTTATGGTGCATTTTTATAACCTTCACCACAGGTGGAAAGGGTATATATAAGTTTGTCATTCCGTGTGTAATTTCTACAATATTCATTTCCAACCCCATAAAGTATATATTTTCTGGATCCTTATACATAGAGAAGTTGATTAAGCGATGTCCGTCTGTCCGTCTGTCCGTGTTAGTGTGCTAATGTCATTTGCCAAGGCACCAGAAGAGATACACAAAATTTAAGCACACTAATCTGCCAGGTATAGTTTCGAAAATTTTGGTATTGCAATTCAGCAACATCGGATCATTCCTTTGGAGGCTACGGGCCAAAAATCACGCCCACCTCTATTTTTTTACGTTTTTTTTTTTTAATTTTTTTCGGCTTTAATGATTCTGTTTTGCCTTTCTTTATCAAGTAAATATTAGACTGCGACGGGTAGATCGCAAGGAGTGCATACAGATCTCGGGGGATCAATACCCCCTGCGAGGGGCGATTTTTGTTTGTTTTTAGATTGGTAGGGTTTTTTCTGCTTCGATTTGTATTAGAGACCTTAATAGAAAGCAATACGCATAGAGGTAGCCAATGGACGCACAGGGTACCCACTGATAAATAGGAGCAGTTAAAAGGACCCCCCATGTGTCAATATGAGGAAATTTTTTTTTGTAAGGATTTTTTTTTTTGCTTTAGTCTGACCATTCTAACTCAATATAGATTGGAGAAATGTCCAAAAATTAACAAAAAAATTTCAATCAAATTTTTATTTAAAATTTTTTTTAAATTTTTAAAAAAAAAATTTAAATTTTTTTTCAAAAATATTTACAAAAAAATTTACAAAGCATTTTAAAAAAGATATTTTACAGAAAAATATTTGAAAAAAAAAAATTTTAAAAAATTTTCCAAAAAATTATCGAATAAAATTTTACAAAAAATTTTAAAAAAAATACTTTTACAAAAAATTTTTACACACAATTTTCGAAAAATTAAAACAAAAATTTCAATATTTCTTTGAAAATGAAAATCATGACTGTAACATAACATATATTTAATATTAAGAATATACATATGTATGTGTGTGTGTATATAGAGTAACATATTTTTTTAAAAGCGTTTGATTTTTTAATATATGATATCTCTGTTTTAAAACCTAGGTGCATTAAACACATAGACATCATCAGAATACCGACTACAAACTATTAAAAATGAAACGTTGTGGCTGTCGTCAACTTAGGCTAATTTCTATTTTATTCAACAAAAGAAAATGTCACAAAATTGCAAATTAAAAATTCATATGCAAAAAAAAGTTTTGGAGGAAATATTTATAATTTTTTGAAAAAGTTTTTTAATTTTATAATAATTAAATAATAACACATATCTTAAGTCTAAAAATAAAAAAAAAGTACATAAATATACTTGTTAAGTCCAACTAGTGCTAGACCAAAAAATTTATGTTTCACGGTTACTGTTATTTACGGGTCATACCTCTGATATACGGATGAGAGAAGCCGTGTCACTCCTTCTTAGTCGAATGTAACCAGGTTCAATTAGTGTTTTACGGGCCAGCGGATTAGGATGTGTTTCAAGCTTGTTTATATACCTTATGGCAAGTTTCACTATTTCTACTTTAATTAATGTCACGTTTAGATCTTTGTGAATGTTCAAGTTTTTTATATACACAGGAGTAGATGTAATCATACGAAGAATCTTATTTTGGCGCCTTTGTATTTTTTCTACATTGCTAGCTGAGGCAGTGCCCCATAATTGAATGCTATAAAACTAAATTGGTTTTAGAATTGACTTGTATAATAAAAGGAGCATCTTACACAAATTTTTTCCATGCCTCCATCTAAATCCCAACGTATGTCTTTATTACACCTGTCACTATCTATAGGTGGTGTACTTTCTACAATATTTATTATAATATTCATTTCAAAATAATAGTTTTATAATACTGAACAAAAAGCATATAACAATTCGAGGGATCAAAAAGAGGGGAACATTTCGCGTTCTGCTTAATTTTTCCCATAAAAACTTTATATTTAAAATTAGAAATTTACAAACATTTTGAAAAGTTTATTTTATTGCTTTAAGAATACATTGTACCCACTTAATTTAACAAGATTAATGTGAAATGTAATTAAAATATTTTAGCTTAATGTTTGGTGTGCTTTTGTTTTGCACAGTACTGTTTTTATCTTTACTTGGTTATTTACATATTAAACTTTTGAAAAATAAAATAGCTGTTTACTGTATGTACATATGTATATGATTTTTTATATTCCTATTAAACGTGTTAACATTTAATTTTGTTTTAACAAAAACATCAACACTAAATCATATCTTTTTCTTTAATTTCTAGAGAACTAAAAATAGCACAAAAAGATAATTTGCTTATTTTTTTAATAGTTATAGGTAGACACTTGATATATTCATAGAAAGAGAATTGTCATGGCCGCTATAACAAATACCGAAATTAAAGGGTGTTCCGACAGAGACATGATTTGTACATAAGTAGCCTTCTTTTTTGAACCGTAATAGGTAGAATCTTGAAATGTATACTGCAGATGTTGTACTTCGGCCGCTGTAATAATTACTAATGTCTAAAGGGTGTGCCATCAGTGACAATTTTTTCATGTCTATTATTATTATTTGTATTACTATGGCCGCTATAACAACAATTATTAAATTTAAAGGGTGTTCCAACAGTAATGCAATTTTTGCGACTACGACTGTAATTTGAAAGTTAAGTTTGAAAATTATAAGGCATGAAAAATTTAACAACTTGATTTTTAAAGTTGTACTAAACATAGTACGGAACCCTACGTGCGTGAGTCTAACTCCCCCTTGACTGATATATTTCGTTTCTCTTTTTTCAAGTCGGCGTATTCTTGCTTAAATTTCTCAACAAAGTACATGTACCACAGATTTTCAAGCACACACACATGTAAAGTAAATAAATCCAAAAATCTGTCTATCTTGTTTATGTCCAATTGTGAAACCATTAACACAGAGCAAAAGAGAATTCAAAAAATGTCTGCCCTGTTTCTGTATATTGTAATAGGAGTCTAACCAATCGATTATATGAGATTTATCTAGTAGTATAGAAGGTGATGCCAGGTGTTTATTTATGTCCTTTTTTAGGGTTCCGTACACAAAGTGCAAAAACGAAACCCTATTGTTTTCGATACAATGTCTGTCCGTCTGTCAGCGCCTTTTATCTCTGGAACCATAAGAGGTAGACTCTTGAAATTTTCACAGATGATGTATAGTTGTTGCCGCTATAGCAACAAATACTAAAACTTATAGGGTGTTCCAATAGAGAGGTGTTATTTACGAAAATGTGTTTATTTCTTGAACTGTAGGATGGATACACTTGAAATTTACAAACAGTTATTAAAACTTAGTTCACTATATAAACAAGTATAAAAAAATAAAACTAAAAATTAAAGGGTGTTCCGATAGTAGTGTGAAATGCATGTATAAGGCATAAGTTTTGAACCATAATAGGTAGACTCTTGAAATTTTCACAGAAGGTGTATAGCGATGGCCGCTATAACAACAAAAATTAAAACTTATAGGGTGTTCCGACAGATAGGTGTTATTCACGAATAAGTGTTTATTTCTTGAACTGTAGGAGGCATACACTAAAAATTTACAAACTGTAATAAAAACGTAGTTCGCCTTATATACAAGTCTAAAAAATAAACATAAAAATTAAAGGGTGTTCCGAAAGTGGTGTTATTTTGATTTATAAGGCCTAAGTTTTGAATCATAATATGTAGAATCTTGAAATTTTTACAGAAGGTGTATAATTTTGCCCGCTATAGCAACAAGTAATAAAATTTATAGGGTGTTCCGATAAGGCCTAAGTTTTGAACCGCAATAGGTAGGCGCTTGAAATTTTCACAGAAAGTATATAACTGTGACCGCTATACTAGTAAATACTAAAACTTATAGGGTGTTCCGATAGAGAGGTGTTATTCACGAATATGTGCTTATTTCTTGAACTGTAGGAGGAATTCACTAAAAATCTGCAAGCACTAAATTAAAATTAGTTCGCTATATAAACAAGTCTGAAAAAAATGAACCTAAAAATTAAAGGGTGTTCCGATAGTGGAATGATTTGCATGTATAAGGCCTAAGTTTTGAACCATAATAGGTAGACTCTTGAAAATTTTACCAAAGGTGTATAATTTTGCCCGCTATAGCAACAAATAATAAAATTTATAGGGTGTTCCGATAGAGAGGTGTTATTCACAAATATGTGTTTATTTCTAGAACTGTAGGAGGGATACACTTGAAATTTACAAACAGTTATTGAAACTTAGTTCACTATATAAACAGGTATAAAAAAATAAAACTAAAAATTAAAGGGTGTTCCAATAGTGGTGTGAAATGCATGTATAAGGCATAAGTTTTGAACCATAATAGGTAGACTCTTGAAATTTTCACAGAAGGTGTATAGCGATGTCCGCTATAACAACAAAAATTAAAACTTATAGGGTGTTCCGATGGAGAGGTGTTATTCACGAATATGTGTTTATTTCTTGAACTGTAGGAGGCATACACTAAAAATTTACAAACTGTAATAAAAACGTAGTTCGCCTTATACACAAGTCTAAAAAATAAACCTAAAAATTAGAGGGTGTTGCGATAGTGGTGTTATTTTAATTTATAAGGCCTAAGTTTTGAATCATAATAGGTCGAATCTTGAAATTTTTACAGAAGGTGTATAATTTTGGCCGCTATAGCAACAAATATTAAAATTTATAGGGTGTTCCGATAGAGAGGTGTTATTCACGAATATGTGCTTATTTCTTGAACTGTAGGAGGAATTCACTAAAAATATGCAAGCACTAAATTAAAATTAGGTCGCTATATAAACAAGTCTGAAAAAAATAAACCTAAAAATTAAAGGGTGTTCCGATAGTGGAGTGATTTGCATGTTGTGAGTTCTCAATTAATAAAATTTAAACTTTATACCTTAAAAGATTTAAAATTAGTACCTTGAAAAAAAAGAAATATAAAACAAAAAAAAAAAAAAACAAAGTAGGCTTTGAAATATATGTTTTATAAAAAAAAAAAAGATACTGAAAATAAAATATTTAAAAAGAGGATTACAGTCTGTGTAAAGAATTGAAAATTTAAGCAATAAAGACTTATAGTTTGATTAAAGCAAATACAATAAAAAAAAATAACAACAATAAATTTTAATATTTAACTGATTTATTACAATTTTTGACGAAAAGAAAGAGAAGAAAACAATAATGAAAAGGTAAAAAATTATTCGTTTTAGTGTTTGTTATAGGTATGTAAAATTTTTTTTTATGTACATATATGATTTAGATTGGTAAAGGCGAAGAAGCTGTAAATAATAAAGAGGCCATAAATTGAAATATTTTATTTGAAGACTATTTGTTGGTCATACAGTTCGCTAAAAGTCCTACATATATGCGGAAGTTTTCTCTAACAAAAGAAAAGCTTATAAAATTGGCAAATCATTTACAGTTGTTGAAATTGAAAGTAGTTTAAATTATTTAACAATCAAACACGTTCTCTACAGAGACACAATATCTATACTCTATATTAATATTTACGTTTGAATTTAACTTTTAACTTAAGAATACGAAACGAAAGAAAACATACCCTGTAGGAGATTATGTGTCAATTGTCTGAAAGCTACTAGTAACATTCTACTACAACAGCTACTAGTGCAAACGGCGTTAGATTTTCAGTTGAAATAGTTTCAGTGCACCACTTGTAGATCGAGAGAAATTTTGTTTGATGAAAAAAACAAGTATTCTGAATTTGTTATAGCTTTTGCAATACAACTTTTAACGTTTAATTCATTTTATTTTATGATCAAAAATAAAAGACATCGATGCAAAATGTTTTTTACTCATTTGATTTTCTGTTTTTAAGAAGCGTTGCTGTATCTATTAAAACACGATAATCATTCCAAAAAAGTGACGTTTGCCAAGTAATATGGTAACTATGGCAACTTTTTCAACATTTTATTATTTTCTTTTCATTTAAGCGTGCTGTGTTGTGTTGATTGTGAGCTAAAAAATATAATTTAGGAAAATTAATCAAAAGGTAATTTTAAAACATTTAAAAATGAGTTCTTCTAAAAGATATTTTAAAAGAAAATTAAAAAAACAAATAAGTGAATATAAAAGCAGAGTGTTGCATCGTGAAAACAGTAAAGAAGCTGCTAGAAATATTGAAAATTCTGAGCCTCAACCGTTCTTGGAAGAAGCCAATCCAGAAAGCGAATTGCAAAATAAAATAGAACTGGGTGGCATCGAAAAATTTCATCTGAAAGATATACAATACAAGTTTATTTGTCTGCCATTTGAAAATAATTTTATACTTCTTCCTCTTTTGCACAGTTGCTTACCGTAGGACATGTCAAACGACTCCGGACCACAGCCCTCAAAGGCAAAATTAAAATATTACCCAAAAGGTATATATCTTTTTACTTGTATCTAAATATCACTTTCAATAAATTTAAATGCTAACCGTTATTTTTCTCTTCACTTTTGCTTTTAGCTGACAAGAAGTGCATTCATTGTGAGAAGCTCTCCATAAAAGTTCAAAGTTTAGAAGGTTAATTTAATGAAATTCCATTTCCCTTGTCATTTAATAAATATCAATATTTTAATAGATAAAATTGATCGGCAGAATAACAGCATTATAGAAATCTTAGCAGAACATAAAGTGCTGCTTTCGAAAATAGTCTCCCAAAATAACGTTTTAGATGACATCATTCAAATTTTCCCTATAACATCAGAAGATAAGTTAAGTGATTTGAATGTTTTAATGTTGGCCGATACTTGAACGAAATTTTGGGTCCCAATATAATCCATAATTTTAACGTTGACGGTACACATGGCAAGAAAAGTCTCAAAAAATTTGAAAACTTTTATTCTGTTTTAATAGGTAAATTAGTAAAATTTTCTTGTTCGTTAGTTTTTAACGTAAGTTTTATACATATTTTATTATTAATGTATGTAGATGCTATTGCTGTATTTGCTGAAGAGCCTGACGCCGCCTTAAGAAAAGCCTTTCAATTACAAAAAAAAGGATTGTTTAATATCTTAATTTTTTACATAAATGTGATTAAAAATGCTCCTTTTTAACTTGTTAATGTATTTTTTAATATAATAATTCTAGTCCAACCAACCTGAAAAAAAACTAGTACAAAAAAGAAATACTTATTTTATGTTATTCTTTAAATTTAAGTAATGCGATCAATAAAACTATTGAAAAACTGATTATTTTGAGAGTTCAATTTACCAGGGATATAAGGGAGCAAACCCACCAATTGTGGTAACTTTTTCCATACAGAAGTACTAGTAATAAACTGGTGCTAAAGCAACCAATCGGGTCCGAGTGTACTAGTACATGTCTAGAAACATTAGTACTAGTAATTTTCCAAACACACTTAATGTTAATTTGAGCATTAAGATGGTATGGGAAAGTTTACAGTTGAGAACTAGTACTGGTACTTTTGGTATTAGTTAAGTACTAGTGAAGTACTAGTTTGATCTCCGACAGGGTATACACACACACACACGCATTCATACACACACACGCAGGCATTCATACACACACACAACTTACTTTTATTTCAAATTGCATGTACCTATGTATATACCAATTTTTTTTGTCTAAATTAAATTTTTGAAAAAAAAAACAACAAGACCTCAAGAACATCAGGCCTGCTGTGATCGAGGAACTTATTGGTGAGTGGAAAAATATTTATTTTTCTTTATGTAAATATTATATATGCTTATGTATATGTAATAAATAAAATAAAATAAGTTACAATTTTACACAATATATGATACACACTTAAAAACACACAAGCTAAAATTTTAAACTTTTGAATTCTTTTTTTTTTTTCTTTTTTTTTTTTTTTGTTTCATATAAGTAAATAAAAAACTATGAATTAATTTATATATGTATATTAATATTTTTTTTTTGTTTTGTTTAAAAATCATAAATTACTATGGGAAATAAGATTTTTCATACATTTTGTTTTTATAAAGTTTTTTTTTTATTTGTTTGTAATTTTTAAATGAATTTAAAATTTTGACCTTTTCATTATATTATAATAAAGAGTAAATGTTATGTTGTACTAAAATGAATAATTAAATTTTTCATTATTATTCCACGAACGGTTTAGGGTAAAGTAGGACAACATATTTCGGGCTATCAAAAATGTTGCGAATACGATAGCATGGTGGGTAGGGTAAAGAAACAAGGGGAAAAATACACCTAATCCTCTTCAAACAGGCTTTGCTATTCTTTTTTTTTAATTTTTTTTTTGTTGTCGGTATTGAAAATATGCTACCATATTTTTTTGTTTGTGTAATGGAACCTTTACTTGGACATATAGGAGTAAAGAACACCCCCCAATTTCCCTGAGCAAGGTCGGACAAATGGTAGTAGATCTTCTATGTCCCAAGGCCAAAATGGATGGTTCGTTACAATGTATAAGGCCTAGGTTTTGAACCATAATAGGTATACTCTTGAAAATTTTACCAAAGCTGCATAACTATGGCCGCTATAGCAAAAAATATTAAAACTTATAGGGTGTTCCGATAGAGAGGTGTTATTTACGAATATGTGTTTATTTCTTACAAACAGTATTTAAAACTTAGTTCGCTTTATAAACAAGTTTAAAAAAATAAACCTAAAAATTAAAGGGTGTTCCGATAGTGGTGTGCTTTGTATGTGTAAGGCCTAAGTTTTGAACCATAATAGGTAGACTCTTGAAAATTTTACCAAAAGTGTATAACTGCGGCCACAATAGCAAAAAATACTAAAACGTAGGGTGTTCCAAAAGTGACGTGGTCTTTACGTTTATGTCTTTTTTTTGAGCTGTAAGAGGAAACCACGTACAATTTGCAGACTGTAATTAAAACTATGTTTGTTTTATAAACAAGTATACAAAATTGAACTTAAATATTAAAGGGTGTTCCAATAGTGACGTGATTTGCATGTGTATATCCTAATTTTTGAATGAATAGGTGGAATCTTAAAATTTTTACAGGAGGTCCACTATAACAAATAATAAAAGTTAAAGGGTTTTCCGCCAGTGACGTGATTTGCATGTATAAAGCCTTATTTCTTGAACCGTAACAGGTAGACTCTTGAAATTTTGTACAGAAGATGTGTTGCCATGGCCGATATGACAATTACTAAAAATTAAAGGGTGTTCCGACAGTGACATGTTTTTCACTTATAGTGACTTATTTTTTAATGGCAATAAGTAGACTCTTAATATATTTATAGAAAGGAAGTTGCCATGGCCACTATAATGACTAATAAAATTAAAGGGTGTTCCGACAGTGACATGATTTTATAAACCGTAATAGATACCCTCTTGAAATGTTTACAGTATATGTGTTACTTCGGCCGCTATAACAAATACTTAAAATTGAAGTGTGTCCATTAGTAACGTGTTTTTCACGAATATTACCTTATTTTTTTAACCGCAATAGGTAGGCTTCTGATATATTAATAGAAAGTGTATTACCATGGCCGCTATAAAATGAATTACATATTAAAATTTAAAGGGTGTTCTAATTATGATGCAATTTTCGCGAATATTACTTTAATTTTAAAATTTAAGGGTGTCCCATAAGACATAAAGAAATAAACAACTGGAATTTTAAAATTATACTGAACATAGTACGGAACCCTACGTGTGTGAGTCTAACTCGCACTTGACTAATTTATTTCTTTACATTTGTGTTTGATTGGGAGATTTTATATCTGACCAAAAAATTAAAAGTTTATCAACAGTGTTTTCTCTCTTGTATTATTGAATTAAAATGTTCAAAATTAATTAATTTAAAGGGTTCAGAGCTTTTCTTAGCTGCGCTTGCATAATACTGGGCTGCAAAGTTCAAGTCCTCGTTTCAGTCAGTTTTATTTTATTTCTAAGGGTATCTATCTTCTTTTTACAATTTACATGTCTAACAGTAATTGTAAAATTCCACTCTTGCCACAAAACTTTTTCTACAACAACAAATAACCGTAAAATAAATGCAAAAGAGCAACCAAATATCAATTAGCGGTAAAATTTTTATTTGCTTTTAATGGTATTCTAAGATAGCGTCAGGACAGACAAAAAGCATTTATTCCCATTATTTCTACGCTAACGATAGATAGCAAGTGCACGAAATTTTGCTTTTCGACAGAAGATAATAAAATAAACTAATTATAATAAAAAGCTCGGTTATTAAACGAATAATTAATTTTCAAAAGTGTGTAACGTCACGCCATATTGTGGGTCATTTCCTTGCATTGTGGTATGTTTATTTTAAATTTACATTTAATTATAGTTTCTGCAGATGCAATCTTCAATTGAGAGAAAAAAGTACTCAAAGCCGTATTACAAAACTTAAAATCAGATTTGCATAGGCGTGAGATAAGCGGGGTTTTCTTTAAAACTTTAGATTTTGCTTGGCATATTGAGTTTTAAGTTTAAGAAGCGGAATTTTTTTTCATAAAATTTGGGAAAAGCCACTGATGACCTAGTTGAGCACTAGCGCAATAGCTGTATCCGATTATTAAATTTTTGGAAATTGTTATTAGCCAACCTTTGGTTAGCAATTAATAATGTTTTTAAGCTAAGACCAATTTCTTCAAAATTCCGACCTGTATGTATGTATATATGTATGTATGTATGTATGTATGTATGTATGTATGTATGTATGTATGTATGTATGTATGTATGTATGTATGTATGTATGTATGTATGTATGTATGTATGTATGTATGTATGTATGTATGTATGTATGTATATGTACCTTCCTTGAGATTCTTTCATTGTCATTGAATTTTCATTGGCATAATGGGAAATAATTAAAATGACAAACATTTTAACAACAATTTAATGCTACTGAGTTTTTGAAGTGAAATCTTTTTGGTTGAAGAAAATCCATTGAATTCGCGTCATCGTCACCTAACGCTGGTTGCTCTGTATGGACATAGCTGTCAGATTTTTTAGAGGTAATATCGTCATATTGTTGGGAAAACATAGTCATTGCTATTTAATATTTTCATTAATGACATTAGTCTTTGTATCAAATATTAAAATTTTTTACTATATGCTGATGATTTAAAAATTTTCAAATCGATTTCTAGTCTTAATGATTGTAAAAATTTTCAAGAGGATTTAGATAGATTGGCTTTCCGTTTTGAGTGTAATAGCCTATCTTTCAATTTAAATAAATGTTTTTCTATGACTTTTCATAGATGGCGCAATACTATTATCACCAAATATATTTTAAGTGGTAATACTTTATCTTCCGTCGATGAAATTGTGGATTTAGGTGTAATGCTTGATAGAAAGTTATTATTCAATAACCATTTAAACTATATGATACCTAAGGGTTATTCAATGTTAAGTTTTATATGTCGTTTTTTTCGCATTTTTATTTATTGTATCTTCAATATAATTGAACTATCAATATTTACTCATATCTTAAGTCTAAAAATATACTTGTTAAGTCCAACCACTGCTGGACAAAAAAAAAATGTATGTTTCACGGTTACTGTAATTTGTGGGTTATCCCTCTGATGTACGGATGAGAGAAGCAGTGTCCCTCCTTCTTAGTCGAATGTAACCACGTTCAGTTAGTATGTTACGGGCCAGTGGATTCGGATGAGTTTCAAGCTTCTTTAAATACCTTATGGCAACTTTCGCTATTTCTGCTTTAACTGATGGCACGTTTAGATCTTTATGGATGTTCGAGTTTTTTATATACCAAGGAGCAGATGTAATTATACGAAGAATCTTATTTTGGCGCCTTTGAATTTTTTCTACGTTGGTAGCTGAGGCAGTGCCCCATAATTGAATGCCATAACACCATATTGGTTTTAGAATTGACTTGTATAATAAATGTTTGCAATGTAAAGCTAGAGTAGAATTTCTGCCAATTAGCCAGTTTAGTTGGACTGCTTTCAACTTCATTTGTGTTAACTTTGTTTCTATGTGCCGTTTCCATGTAAGGCGCCGGTCAAGATGTATGCCGAGATATTTGACGTCTAAAAGCTGAGGTATCGTTTGGTATTTATCCGAATAGGGGGGCAAGATTTTCTACGCAGTGTGAAAGTTATGTGAGTACATTTTTGTTCATTCACTTTTATTCTCCATTTCTTCAACCATTTTTCTAAATTGGATATGTGGTCTTGTAAATATCGTGATGCTACTTCGGGTCTTTCGTGAATGCTCAAAAAAGCTGTGTAGTCAGCAAATGTCGATGTGTGAACTCGGTTACTACTTGGCATGTCTGAAGTATACAATAAGTATACGTCGTAATTCTGATAATCTGTTTGATCATTACTCTAAGAAAATACTCTTTACTACTTATGTAAGATCCAGATTAGAACTTGGTGCGTTTATTTGGAACACGCAGCGTGTTAAGCAAATACAAAGAAATTTTATAAAATATGCTCTTTAATTTTTAAATTTTTTAATTAATTGCCCCCAATTCCAATTCCTTCTTATGCGGAATTAATTGTGAATTAATTTCATTAAAAACTCTTGAAACTAGACGCAATATTTCATCAATTACTTTTTTTGTACAGTCTTGTCAATGGTCTAATAGATTGTCCTGATTTACTAAATGATATTAAACTGTATGTTCCTTCTAGATCTCTAAGAAACAATAATTATCTTTTCAAGATAGATATTCACAAAACATTTTATGCCACAACTTGGAATAGATCCATGATATTATAAACTTTTAAATAATTTAGATATAAGTATTTCATTCAATGAATTTTAAAATATTTTAAGTAATTTATTGAAATAATATAATTGTTTTTAAATTTTAACTTATTATGCTAGTCTGTAAGGATTTATTGTATCCATAGACCTAAATAAATAAATAAATAAATTATCGTGAAACTACAAAAAAATGCTGTCAGTTAACAGTCAGATTTTATTTCGAAACAAATAAAACATTTATAATTAAAATTCAATTAAAATAGATTTTAGGTCCTGGAATGTAATTTTCTACTCCTATAGTTTTATGGCAGTATTGTATTGGCAAAATATTTTTACGTGTTGTAATCACTTTATTTTGTAGCTTGGAACTAGTGGATTTCAAATCTGAAAATATTTAAAATTTTTATTTAAAAATTTACATACATACATATTTTCCATCATCTTCACAGTTATATAGTACATACATACATATGTATATAGAAACTTCTAAAATTTATCTACGGCTATCTTTCTGATGAAAGATATGCTGTAGAGATTAAAAATTAAATATCCCGCAAATCACTTATATTATTAGGGAAACCTCAAAGCACAGTATTGTTATCACTATTATATTCAACATACTGTTCCGAATTTAAGCTACTTTAGAATACACAGTCATGCTGTTGGCTTACCTACGAGGAAACAGACTAACTCTTCTATACGAGTGCTATATTAGGCCATGCCAAATCTTATATACCCTTCACCACAGTATTATAAACAATAGAGTAATTATGTTTCTCAATACCACAATAATCAATTAGTTTTTACATTTATGATTTTCCAATTCGTCGTTACAATTATAATATAAAGAATAACAAATTGTTATTAAGGTTTTATATATCAATCGTTATAAGGATTGATATGTTAGAAAAATAATATATAAAAAAAACTTATATAAACCCTTTCCACGTGTGCTGAAGGGTATAAAATAGAAGTTTAATCCATCACAAAAAGGCAAAATTTGTGATAGACAAAAAAAAAAAAAAAATCAACTACATAAAACAAAAACATTTATAAACCTACTGAAAAGAGCAAAACTCATACTTTGTCTTTTTGTAATGGTACCTTAGTATCCTGATTCCAATATAGGATACTTTTTTCCCCAAAAATATATTATTTCCAGGAGAAAGTGGAGAAAAAGCAGTGAAATTACGCAGTTATTTTAGTAAGGATGGGACGCTTTATATAAAGACTAGCTATCCCCGGTGCTTTTCGCTACACCCATCCACAAAGAAACACTTGGAAGAAAAGTATGACCAAACTTTAACGCGAAAACGCATGCTATTCTCACGTCAAAAATGTTCCCATCAAACCTGTTTTTTGACAGACTATACGTGTTAACATGATAACAATTTTTCACTAAGCATAGAAGGTATCATGCCCTCCATTCAAATTCAGTCTGTGTTTTTTCTACACAATGTATGTTATTAAGGGGGTTACTGATGCAAAATTCCAAAGCGCTACCTGTTGCAGTTCTCTAGAACAGGATAATATTTTTTTACTTTTTATGGGGGTACCATGCTCACTGTCCCAATTCAGCCTATGTTTTTCTATAGTATACGCCTGGGTTTAGAGTTGACTTGTACCCACTTTAAAGACCATACCTATTATAGTTCTCTATGTACACAATAATAATTTTTCGCTTTGTAAGGGAGATACAACGCCCACTGTCCCAATTCATTCTTTAGCACAAAGGTTTCTCTTGCAAAGTTTCAAGGCGCTATCTATTGTAGTTCGCCAGGAACACGATAATAATTTTTCACTTTGTATGCGAGGTACCACCCCCACTATTTCAATTCAGTCTGTGTTTAACTAAAACTATGTACGTTAATATGGCGGATATTCGTGCAAAACTCCAAGGCGCTACCTAGTGCAGTTCTCTAGATACAGGATAATAATTTTTCACTTTGTATGGGAGGTATCACTCTCGCTATTCCAATCCAGTCCACTTTTCTCCAAACTATGTATGTTAATATAGAGGTTACTGGTGCAATTTCAAGGTGCTACCTATTACTGTTAGCAAGAAACACGATGATAAATATTTACTTTGTATGGGAGATGTATGGGAGATGCCACGCCCACGTCGAATATCAAGAAAATAAGTACCCTATTTTACCATCCGTGTATCTAATAATAAACTGTGAAAATTTCAGAAAGATCATTGGAGTAGGCAGCTATAGCTTTCCGACAAACAAACAAACACACATAAAAACAAACGCATTCTGTGCTTTTTTTATTTAAATATATAAAAGTCTACATAATAATTTCATACAGACTTTAGTAACAAATTTAATAATTATTTGTAATAATAATTTTCAAAGACAAAAGAAAAATATTTAACAATTAAGGAAAATTATAATATTGCGTTTTATAACGTTTAAGCTTAAAGAGTAATCAATAAATTGATACAGTTCATTAAAATTGGCACATATTCTTCTCAGTGGATCAGCATAAGCATAGTTCATACGAAAACATTTAATTGCCAGAGGTTGAAAGTAACGTGTCGGCCGATGTGGAACATTAAATGATATACTTCTTAGTATGAATTCAGAGTGTATATCGCCATTAAGAATACTTAACAAAAACGTAATGTTTAGCATAGTCCTTTGGCTTTTAAGAGAAGGTAACTTAATTAGCGATAATCTTTGATGATAAGGAGGCAAATTTAATGTTGGATTCCATCTTAAGCTTCGTATGCTAAATAGCAAAAACTGTTTTTGAATAGATTCAATATCACTATGAACATTATCAGCAAAAATAAGTTGCAATATATATTTATAACATTTGGCAGATCATTTATAAACAAAGAGAACAGGATTGGACCAAGATGGCTGCTTTGCGGTACTACAGAACAAACATTTATAGATTTAGATATGTGGTTTTTTAAAAGTACATTTTGTTTTCTATCATTTAGATAAGATTTAATCCAATTTAGACTATTTGCAGAAAATCCCTGCATACATAGCTTATTAAGGAGAAGTTTGTGATTGACTTTGTCGAAAGCTTTGCTGAAATCCGTATAAATGGCATCAGTTTCTTGATTTTTCACGAATCCTTTATTAACTAACGTCGTTAACTGTAACAGGTTGGTAATGCTTGAGCATCCTTTTCTAAACCCATATATATATATAGATAGATAAAATAAATACATCAACCACAACTGAATCACTAACCGATATACAAAGTTTAAGGCGGCAGTTATTTTAGTGAGGATGAAGTAAGGTAAAGTAAGGGTCTTTGGTGTGGATTGCTTTCAAAGCAAAATCGAACAAAATATTGCAAGGACGCTGACGACGTGACGAAGAAAAATATATATTTATAGTTGTAGACAACTCATTCAAATAGGGGCTGTTTGTTTGTAAGATCAAGTAATAATCAAAAGACTTAAGAAACAAGCAAAAACAAAAACAATTTTTTTTATATTATTAGATATTTTTGTAAATTAACTTTCATAATTACTTAAGTCGCAAAATAAAGGTTATGTTAATGTTAACTAACTCGATATGTGAACAGGAACAAAACATAAAAGAATTTACTACACACAATTACAACAGTTTATTGTTAGAAACTATTAGATAATCTTTGTTAGCTTTTTTTTTTGGAAATAAGTATTGTTTAAGGATATGTGAAATGTTTTATTAAATACATATATTATTTTTTTTTCAGTATAAATATAGCGGCTGATGTGAATCGATGACAGATGTTGGCAATGTTTAAGTGGAGCTCGTAAAATCAGTTTTAACAATGTTAATTAAGTACTTCATTACATTTTTATTTATTATAAATTTAATCATAATATAAATGTATTTCTTTTACTTATTGTTAAATAAATTTTTTTATATTATTTTCTTTTGGGAAAACTATATGAATAATTCTTGCAAAAAAACCGACTTCAAAACAGACAAACTTAAAATCATGTTTCTTTAAGACGGTAACTATTGCGACACCCTGTAATTTCCGAATTCAAATTTTATACTAGTTATAGTGGTCGTAGCAATACAGGTTCATTGTAAATTTCAACCGTCTGTCTGTTACGGTTTAAAAGTTTGGTCATATACATCAAATTACATAAACTATTGCGACACCCTATAACTTACAATTTTAAATATTTATACTTATTATAACATATATAGTAGTGGACATTCTGTCTAATTGTTAAGTGTTTATCAATAACTGTTTAAAAGATAGAGTCATATATATCAAATGACGTCACCTATTGGGACACCCTTTAAATTCAAATTTTAATATAAATACTTTTTAAAGAGGACTTTGTCATACAGATTATTTTTAAATTTTAACTTTCTGTCCATACACATCAAATTACATCAACTATTGGGACACCCTTTAATTTCCAATTTTAAATATTTATACTTTTTGTTATACCAGACATAGTGGTGAACATTCTTTCTATTTTTCAAGTGTTTGTCTATAACAGTTCCAAAGATGAGGGCATAATGGTCAAATTACATCAATAATGGGGACACCCTTCAATTTATAGACCCAAATTTTATACTCTTTGTAATAGGGGAGTAAGCAGTATAGGTTCTTTGTAAATTTCAACTGTCTATCTATAACAGTTGAAAAGTTTGGCCATATATATTACTTTTACATTAACTATTGGGACACCCTTTAATTTCCAAATTCATATTTTACACTTGTTATTTTACCGGACTTAGCAATACAAGTTCTTTGTAAGTTTCAACTGTCTGTCTATAACGGTTCAAAAGTTTGGCCATATATATATATCAAAATAAACCAACTAATGGGACACCCTTTAATTTCTAATTTTAAATATTTGTACTTATTATAATAGACATAGTAATAAACATTGTGTGCAACTTTCAAGTGTTTGTCTATAACGGTTCAAAAGATAGGAGAATAAAGGTAAAATTACGTCACCTATGGGGTCACCCTTTAATTTTTAATTTTATTTTTTAATTACTTTTTGTTATTGGGAGCTATAGTGATACGCACTTTTTTTAATT
The DNA here is from genome assembly GCA_949628195.1 of Phasia obesa. Classification (NCBI taxonomy): domain Eukaryota; kingdom Metazoa; phylum Arthropoda; class Insecta; order Diptera; family Tachinidae; genus Phasia; species Phasia obesa. The sequence continues at coordinate 138,569,011 of OX451216.1, read as the reverse complement.
TTAAATTCGTGACCTATAAAGTTCATAATACACGTAAAAAACATGTATGTTGTATGGGGACACCCATACAACATACAAAATTTCAAAATTTTTAAAATTTTGAAATTCTTTTAAAATGGGACCAAAACTGTAGCCATAACCAATCTAATAGCGCAAATTTTTAAAATCTGTTCAGAAATGACCGAGTTCTGAAGGCACAAACATACAAAAAAAAAAAGCAACACACAGACGAATTGATAACCTCCTTCTTTTTTTGAAGTCGGTTAAAAATGTTTGCGATCATTAAAATAACAGAATTTTTTTTTTTTTGTATGTATAGACGCATGACAAATTTAACAGAACATCTTTTCGTCGTATCGCTTGAAGTCGCAAATAAACTTTTGACTTTTTAGTCTTGTGGTTTATGACTTACTTCAAAGGTAAAATTTGATTTAATCTGTTCGGTTTTTCAATTTTTTAGCACTCCTTTCCAAAAACGCCGCAACTCAGGTATGGTGTTAAAAGACACCTTCCAGGACTTGCGTTTATAAAATGTAGGTTAAAACATTGTAAAGTATGGCATTTTTTTTTAATGCTCATACGTTGGGCGCCAAAATGTTACAAACCTCGGCGTTATTTGTGGAAATGGCACGCTGGTCGAGGCACGGCATTAGCTCGTCGGAAGTGGGTGGGATTCTTTTCCACTAGGTTTGTCGCCATTTGAAAACTCGTGCCAGAATTGGCATCCAGTGATATTTAGCATTGGAGGCAACCACCATTGTACTAAAAAAAAAATATATTTTATCGGACGGACTCTGATCAGTATACCTACAACTTTTGTTACGCAGGATTTTACTAGCATCGCGAGATTAGGCTGGTGTTGTCTGTGCAGGTTTCCCTCCCCTGTTATAGCGTCGTATCAGCTATCCTTGGCTCCTAATTACATTCCACTTAATTTATCTAGGTGCCCCAAAAGTTAAACTTACCACTGCCTCTCAATTCACATCCTTACCGTCGATTTTTCTTAGCCTTCCATTATCTAATTAGATAATTTTTTTTTATAATAATTAATATGACATTCGAAGTTTATTTTTTTAGTGATAGAATATTACAATTAATAAACGATTCTTATGAATAGGCACATTGTAATGTATTTTTAATACCAAAAAAATGACAAAAATAACGAAATATTTATTTTCTATTTTAAAAATTTTAATTATTATTAGTCGAACTGTTTTATGTATTACATACAATGAAATTTATAATCAAGCTTAAGTACGTTTTTATTCTCTCTAAGAAAGAATTAAAAACAATTAAAAAGAAATAATTAAATTACAAATTAGGTGATAATATTAAAGAAAAATTGGGAAAATTTAATTTTTAGGCACCAGCACGAGTGGAATGCACATTTTCTAGACAGCCACGTCCGTCATCAGCACTACTTGTATCTAATCTACTTAGGGTAGAGTTTTAGTCGTAAGCATAATCTATTTAACCAACCAAACCCAGATAAAGGAATACGAGAAAGCTTGTATTCAATTATCAATCGTCAGTTGGTGAGAACGAAGTCTATCTAGTGGCTGTCTAGAAAATGTGCATTCCACTCGTGCTGGTGTCTAAAAATTAAATTTTCCCAATTTTTCTTTAATATTATCACCTAATTTGTAATTTAATTAATTCTTTCTTAGAGAGAATAAAAACGAACTTAAGCTTGATTATAAATTTCATTGTATGTAATTTTCTATTTTAGCTAATCATTTACTCTTATATTTATTTGGTTAATATATTATTATATTTTTTTTAATATTATTGTATACATTTATATATTTATTAATTTATCTGTTTATCGTTTTATATATTAGTAATACTACTTGTTATTAGTTAATTTATATATATGTATTTATTTGTGGATTTACTTATCGATTTATTTATTTATTTGGTTAGTTCTAAACCAATTTATATATAATTTTATGTATTTAGGTATTGATTAATTTATTTACTTATATATTCGTTTAATTATATATGAGTTTTTTTAGTTTTCCTTAAGTTTTATTTTATTTGTTTTATACATAATTTTTAATTTGTTAACATTAGTATTTTGAAATTGCTTAAAAATAGTTTGACAATTTAGACAATTTTCTTTCTACTTATTTTAAGTTGCTCTTTTTTTATACCCTTCACCACAGGTGGAAAGGGTATATATAAGTTTGTCATTCCGTGTGTAATTTCTACAATATTCATTTCCGACCCCATAAAGTATATATATTCTGGATCCTTATACATAGAGAAGTTGATTAAGCTATGTCCGTCTGTCCGTCTTTTCGTGTTAGTGTGGTAATGTCATTTGCCAAGGCACCAGAAGAGATACAAAAAATTTAAGCACACCAATCTATCAGGCATAGTTTCGAAAATTTTGGTATTGCAATTCAGCAACATCGGATCATTCCTTTGGAGGTTACGGGCCAAAAACCACGCCCACCTATATTTTTTTACGTTTTTTTTAATTTTTTTCGGCTTTAATGATTCTGTTTTGCCTTTTTTTGTCAAATAAATATTAGACTGCGACAGGTAGATCGCAAGGAGTGCATACGGATCTTGGGGGATCAATAACCCCCTGCGAGGGGCGATTTTCCTTTGTTTTTAGATTGGTAGGGTTTTTCTGCTTTGATTTGTATTAGAGACCTTAATAGAAAGCAATACGCATAGAGGTAGCCAATGGACCCACAGGGTACTTAGTGACAAATAGGAGCAGTTAAAAGGACCCCCCATGTGTCAATATGATGAAATTTTTTTTTTTTTGTAAGGATTTCTTTTTGCTTTAGTCTAACCATTCTAAATCAATATAGACTGCAGAAAGGTCCTAAATTTAACAAAAAAAAATTTCAATAATATTTAAAAAAATTTTTTTAAAAAAATTTAAAATAAAAAATTTTTACAAAAAAAAATTTTTTAAAACAAATTTACAAAACATTTAAAACAGATATTTTACAGAAAAATATTTGAATAAAAAATTTTTTAAAAAATTTTCGAATAAAATTTTACAAAAAATTTTTGAAAAAATATTATTACAAAAAATTTTTACACACAATTTTCGAAAAATTAAAACAAAAATTTCATTATTTCTTTGAAAATGAAAATCATGACTGTAACATAACATATATTTAATATTAAGAATATACATATGTATGTATGTGTGTATATAGAGTAACATACTTTTTTAAATGCGTTTGATTTTTAAATAGATGATATCTCTGTTTTAAAACCTAGGTGCATTAAAAACATAGACATCATCAGAATACCCTCTACAAACTGTCAAAAATGAAACGTTGTCAACTTAGGCTAATTTCTATTTTATTCAACAAAAGAAAATGTCACAAAATTGCAAATTAAAAATTCATATGCAAAAAAAAGTTTTGGAGGAAATATTTATAATTTTTTGAAAAAGTTTTTTAATTTTATACAAGCAAAATAAGTATTTCTACAACAATGTCAGAGTTTACGATGTAGCTGTCGGCTTCAATATCATTAAGTAGCTGACAACATGGCGACAATTGTTGCAAACGGAATTTGTTTTCATTTGCCTTCTATTTTTTTAACTCATGAATAATGATTTTTTCTTATACGAATTTATTTAAGTAAAGAGTCAACAATATGGATAATGCTGTACATGTCTGTATAAATCAAATCACCGTGGCGAAGGGTATAGAAGATTCGGCACGGCCGAATAGAGCACTTTTACTTGTTCTTACAAACATTCGTTTTTTTATCTTTAATATAAGTTTTTAATATAATAAGATTAACTAGTAAATTATAGTTGTATACACATCCATAAAATTTTTTTTACCATAATTAACCATAACTACGTATGTTTTTACTTAAGTATAGCCACTTTATGAATGCGTGTGCAGGTATAATTTCGGTTAGATTATAAATTTTGTAAAAAAAACATTAATATTTGTTTAATTACTTCTTTTTTTGCTAGTTGAACTTTAATTACAAATTAATACTAATAATTTCATTTCTAAAAATTTTCAGATTTTTAAATCTACAGTTATCTTTTGATAATTACTTCTTTTTTGTTAATATTAGGTTACACATAAACGACGAACATAAAATTACATTAACACGTGCTGATCGCGTCGGTTGTGTGGACGGTTACAACGGGACTCTATTTTTTTCATATACCATTTTTCTATTTTAAAGGGGTTACCCACAAAGGTTAATTAAAGGTCTTTTCAAATAACGGTTTCTTTTCTTATATTGGCATCTATATATTCTTGTTTTTTTTTTTGGAAATTACATACTTAGATTTACATTTGTATGTGCTTACCCAGCTCTGATGGTTTTTTTGTTGTTTCTATCTTACTTTTGAGTTGCTAAACTTGTTGAGATTAGAATTTCTTACGTGATGTTTTATTTTATCGTAAAATAATTTATAGGAGCGTGTCTAGGCTATTCTTTTCTTTTATGTGTTTATAGATGTCTCTGGTTGCTTTGGTTAGGTAAACCCCTTTTTTTTACATAATAATTTCACTTATTTTTAATGATACCAACTAATTGGTTCAAATATTTATAATTGTAAACATCAGTCTTATAACTTTACTGCGTGATCGCTAAGCACGTTCTGATTGGTGTTAACCCCAATGTCATTGAAATGACCGATCTTCGGTTTTCTTGTGTAGTGTTTTTATTCTAAGCACGCTGTAATCATAATGCACATTCTATTGTGATTGACCTCTAACCTAGGTACTTGAGTGCCCTCTATTTTTCAGAATAATGTTAAAATCAATTGTCAGTCATGTCGATAAGGTTGTACAATGAAATAAACAACAAAGAAAAAACAAGTAATCAAAATAAAAAGAAGAAGTTCAGTTTTTTGTGTTTAAGGAAATTTTAAATGATTTTGAATTTAAATAAATTAAAAAAAAATTTATTGAAATATCAGGTGACTGTCACATTAATTCTGAGACTATTAAGTGGCAGCGTTTTTTTAACTTAGACCTCTTTTACACCTTGAAATAAACGCCGCAACTTTTTCATGCAACTTTTTTCTTGTTTGTGAGAGGGTTTGGGTGGCAAGCGGGGTTGAAAAAGTTTGCATGACAAAGCCTGACGAGGCATTTTTTTTTTTGTTTTTGATTATTTTCATTTTATTTTTTTTAAAGTGTTGTCTACTTTTGGACTATAGAAAAAAAACGATAAGTTGTATTTTTGTTTTGTATAAAAAAATTATTTCCAAATTATAATTTAAGATATATATGTATATACACAAATTTAATTTTAAACAAAAATGTCACAAGCACAAATTGGGGCGGTACTCTTAGTTTCGGAGTTAAATTTTTATGTAAAGTATGGTAAATCTCGACTATTTTAGGGTAGAATGAGGTAATATGCGTGCGATTGGAAAGGTAATTAAAAGTATTATCCAAATAAAATGAAATTAATAAAAATAAATTAGCCAAATGCGAGTCAGAGGTCACACACGTATGGTTTTAACTATATTCAGTTCAACTTTAAAAATTCAAGTCTATAATTTTTTACGTCTTATGAGGCATGCTTTAATTTTAAATTCTTTTTTTCTACTAGATCATAGTACAAAATATCCTGTGTAAATATCAAGTGTTTGCCTACAAGGTTAAGAAGAGAAAGACAAATTCCGCAACTTTGAGACATTAAGGAAACACCCCATTATTATTAAATTTATTTTTGTTTTCTTATTGTTACTGTAGATATAATATTTGATAAATATAATATTTGTAAATTTTAAGTGTCAATATAAGGTTATATATATAAAATCGAGTCATTATCGAAACACCCTTTAATTTTTGGTTTTTGTTATTTGTTCTAGGGGACAAATT
>OX451216.1:138485820-138562974 GCA_949628195.1 Phasia obesa | reverse complement strand
GTCCTGTAAATCTTCAACATCACTTTCCTCGGAGTCTTCTTGTTCAGTATCAGTGTTTGCTTCATACACATCAATATTATCTTCGTATTTAGTACCACTTTCCACATCAGAATCTAGATCTGAATCGATATCATTCAGAATAGCTCTTATGCGCTCAATATCTGCCATATCTAATGAAAATCTCACGATAATTAACTTTGAACATAATTATTTTATTAAATCATATAAACTGATCGCTAATTGTCTATTTTCATCTAAAAATTTCCAATTTAGCAAAACCAACTTACCTGTCGAAAATGTGACACTTAACAATAAGTCGGTCTAACAGACCGTCTGATTAGAAATCACCGGTGCAACACTTCAACTCAAACGCACTTGTTACACTAAACGTTGTATAATGAGAAATAATGAAGTTACTTAAAGAATGATGGAGTTGTCATTTTTTGTTTTCGTGAAATTAACCAAAAAGTGATTCATCGGTCTCACAGACCGAAGAAATGGTCAGAAAGGTTAATGGAGGGTAAAACTTATGTGAATAGTTATTGTTAATTAATTTGTTTGTTATTGGATAATAGATTGTAAATAAAACAATGAAAAAAAAATTTTTGAAAAAAAAAAAAATTTTGTGCTTTTGTTTTGCACAGTACTGTTTTTATCTTTACCTGATTATTTACATATTAAACTTTTGAAAAAAAATATTTGTTTACTGTATGTACATATGTATATGATATTTATATTCCTATTATGTGTGTTATCTTTTAATTTTGTTTTAACAAAAACATCAACACTAGCACATATTTTTTTCTTTAATATTTAGATAGAACCAAAAAAAATAGATCGTAATTTGATACATATGAAAAAACTCAAATCGAAATGCGATTCATCTCTGATAAACTGACACATAAGTAGCATACCTAAATATACTCGTGGAGTGTAATATCAGTAAGAAAACAAAATTTTGTGTTTTTATCTCTTTAAATTTAAAAAGCTACGAAAATAAGTGTTGTTAACTTTCTAAAATTGCCCAAATTTTTAGTGGTTCTTTAATGTAAAGTTAAGTATAGCACATATTGATATACATATAAATCGTATTTGGCAAATTTTTATTATGTAATAAATATACGCAAATATTTTACATATTTGTGTATAGAATAAATAATTTTTAATACTTAATATTTTGCTAGTGTCTAAAATAACATTGTTCCTACTTTTCTTTAAGATTTTATCATCTAATTAGTAAAAAAAATATTCCTGGAGTCCTATGGAGTTGGTAGAGCAAATACACGAACTTAAGCCTGACTTAACAATTCATTTATATGTAAATAATTTCACTTAATTTTCTGTTATAGATACTATTTGTTGTTAGTCTCACTTAGTAGCAAAAACTCCGAAAACTGTTGGGTTCACAACGACACAAAAAACCGTCCTTAATTTGAACCACCTTTTTATCAACTTGATTAAATTATCTAATCAATCACAACGTGAACTCATAAAATACATATGTAAGTATAAACAGAACTAATAATTTGCTCGCAACTGCTATTCATAGCATTTTTTTGTATATAAATAATTTGCTTTATAGAGTTTTTATCACAGTAATAACATTCAATCTTTCAAATTCAGTCAACACTTTTTTCGACCTTTAAATGAAATTGCTCAATTTGCTTGTCGCTTTTGCCATTATAATGGCAGCATTTGTGCAATATTCTGCAGCCGTGGTGGAAAGCTTTAGAAGAGTAAACACATATTTTTTTTCAATAATCTCGGTAATTTTTTGCAACAATTTTTCTTGTATTTTTATAGACAAAAAAATGCGGAGCTCAATATGATAAATGTAATAATCCAAAGGATTGTTGTGAAGAGTTAATATGCTTTCGGACACAAAATTGTAGAAAAGCTTTTAATTTGATAAAAGAAGGAGTCCAAAAATTATAACAATTTAATAATCTGGGTAATTTATTGCAATGATTTTTCTTGTATTTTTATATACAAATAAATAGATGAAAATATTTCTTATAAAAATTATGCAGGGAAACTGCTGTTACCGTTTTTGTAATTCACATATAAAAACGCCGGTTAATTTATTATTAAAAATTTGTATGCTTAATAAACATTAGCATAGTTAGTAACATGCATGTACCTTTTTATGTAAATGCTTATATGTATGTATGTATGTATGTATGTATGTATGTATGTATGTATGTATGTATGTATGTATGTATGTATGTATGTATGTATGTTTATTTGAATAAACTAAAGTTTTTGAAGTTCAATATAAGGTGTTTCATTTCATTGAGCACTTGGAGTAATTAAGTGGGCTTTTTTTAATTGAGTCAGAGAATCCAGTTCATTTTGTCAATTAAACGAGTATCGGTTATTTGTTTTTTATCTCTTTAAATTTAAATAGGTACGAAAATAAGTGTTGTTAACTTCCTAAAAATTGCCCAAATTTTTAGTGGTACTTTATTGTAAAGTTAAAAAAAGTACATATAGATGTATGGAACACTTCTTATTTGGCAAATTCTTATTATGTATTAAATACACGCACATATTTTACATATGTTTATAAAGAATAAATAATTTTTAATATTTAGGGTTAAATTCATAAAAAAATATTGTACTATTTGTTGCTGTACTCGGTACCAAAATCTCCGTTGGTTTGAGAACGAAACAAAAAAAACCGTCCTTAATTTGAACCACCAGCTTTTTTAACTTGAATAAATTATTTAACCAATCACAACGTATATATTGGGCTGTATATAACAGCCCAATTATGAATAACAAATCCCCAAATAAATTTTCCCTTCTCCCATTTTTGCTTTTATAATAATATTTCCTGGGAGTCTTTTCCCTATTCTCTTTCCTCCTATTCTTAACAATTCCCAAAAAGGGAAAATCTACCCATGGAAAAGAGTATGAATTATGAATGTTAACAAATAAGAGTGCTATAGTCGGCCTTCATTATAGTAACGTTAAATATTTGCTAACTTTTTTATGTTTCCCAGTAATATACAACTTCATTGTTACAAATCTATACATATAATAAAATAGTAACTAATATCCGTCTGTCTGTCTGCTTTTCTTTACGTTCGCATCACGTAAAAACTACTAGATGGATTTTAAAAAAATTTTGTGAGGAGATAGCTAAGTATCCTGGTCCCAATACAGGTTATTTTTCCCCGCAAAACTGTCTTAGAAAGTGAAAGTACGCAGTTGATCTAACCGAATATGAATACTTTACTTTTTATAAAGTAATAAAAAAATACATAAACTGATATGTAGCATATCTTAAGGCGGAACTAAAAACGCCGGTATTACCGCATAGCACTAAATCGCCGGCTAAGTAAAATAATTATTAATTGGCTATGCTAGCTTTAAACTAATTCGCCTAAAGAACAACAGAAGCGCTCTAACCATATGTCTTATCTACTACTATCCCTTTCTAAAGGAAGTAACAGTTAATATAGTTAATATAGGCATTAATTGCCTAATTTTGAGGAACAAGATTAACGTGAGTACCTGCCTACTCGGCCTAACCTCACGGTGGTCTTACCACCGAGTGAAACTTAGGCGTAGACTAGCGCCCCCACTGTGTAGTATAACAACACTTTACGATTGCCACCAATCGGTTTTTGTGTGTGATACAGTCACAATGAGTAGCAATTTATATAATATGGCAAGCCTTTCCAAGGCAAGCCTAGATCCACATTAGGGGTTTGGAGACTATCCAAACTCCGTCTGTTGAGAGTGCAACAGCACACTTGATCGACCTTGCACCTTACCTACTTAATCGATCTTAAACCACAACCACCACGTGTACCCCCGAAGGGGACCTCACCAATAACCGGTCACAGAGAGGATAGGCTCTCTGTGGGGCCACCGATTCCCGTGGTACCAGTCCTTTGGGCACTGGTCGGGCCTCGAAGAGAACCCGTGATTTTACTCACAGACCTTTTCTTCCAGATTTAGGCTCTAGGAACCCTAGCGTCTGGTGCCCTTATTTTCCCCGAGTGGGCCGCGTGAAAGCATTTGCCATATTCCTGCAGTGACAATTGGAACCCCCGGGGGGCATTAATTGCCTAAGTGTTACTTCTCTTAAAAAAAAAATCGTAAGGGTCTTTGGTGTGGATTGCTTTTAAAGCGAAATCTAACAAAATATTGAAGGACGCTGACGAAGGGGCGGGCACAGCTAGTAAATAATAAAACTAAAGAGTTTTCCGACAGTGCCATGATTTGGTCGTAGACTCTTGAAATTTTTACAGTAGATGTGTTGCTATCGTCACCATAAGAATTAAAGGGTGTTCCGCAATAAAATGTTTTTTACTTATATTGCCTTATTTTTTTAACGGCAATAGTTAGACTGCTGATATTTTCATAGAAAGTCCTTATAATTGAACAGTAATAGGCTGACACTTAAAATTTACACAGATCATATTTTACAATATCTACTGTAACAACAAGAAATTAAAATAAATTTAATAAAAATAAAATATGTCGCGAATTTGAGGAATTTGACCTTCTTTTCTAAATGTTATAGGCTGACACTTGATATTTACACAGGGTATTTAGTACTATGCTCCAGTATAAAAAATAAATAAAAATTAAACCTTGCCTCTTAAGATGTGAAGAAATTACCAACTTGTATTTTTAAAATTGTACTGAACATAGTAGGGAACCCTACGTACAGAGGGGTATTTTGCCAATCTAGCCGGACGTTAGGCCAAAAATTAATTTTGAGAAATGTAAAAATTTAAGTACGCAGCTAGACAGACAAGGCGTTTGCTTGAGATTTGTTGTTTTGGCACACTGTTAAAGTCAGGAAAGTTGAGTAAAACGCATACGGTTTTATTGACTTTAAACGATTTTGAGAGGTTTGCAATATATTTTTTGGTGGCTGAATGAATTTAATTTAATTTAATTATATTTTAATTTTTAATGATAAAAAATTTTGTTCAAAATCTAAAAGAAGTTTTTTTTTGTAAAATTTTTGGTCAAAAAAAAAGTGAAAAGCTTTTTAAGAGTGATCTCCATCGCGATCATAAAAATGTTTTATATCACTACAAAAACGTTGCGCATATTTGCGCAATTTTTTTACAAAAAAAAATTCGCCTATTACTTCAGTCATATAAACTGTCAGTGAAAAAATGGAAAATAAAATCTGATGCGGACAAAGCCATTGTTAACGCGAGAAAAAAAATATCCAAGAAAAATTTAGAAGTGAATTAGGGCTAGTAGTGGGTGTACCGAAAGCTGGATTTGGAAACACCAACGATGGTAACACTAGCAAAAGATTTTTTTCCAATCCTGAATTAGCTGCAAAAATAACTGTACTTAACGCTGAAGAGGATTCAGATTCGGAAGAGGTCTTTGAAGAATCCGACGAAGAAGAACCATGGCACTCATCATCACCTTAGTACAAAGGAGAAGTTGTTTTATATAAATTAATTGTTATAATTTTAAATAAAATTTATCGTTACAATCATAAATAAGTAATTACTATGAATAAAGTAATTGTTTTCCGATAAATAAAATACTATAAAGTAACAAATTACAAAAATATTTTTTTAATAATATTCTTGGGAGGCGGGGATTGGTTAGGCATTGGAAAGCTTAAAATTGAATATTTTTAGGAAATTGGCAAAAAAAAAAATAAAAAAAAATTTTATTTTTCACAGGGACGTTTTGTGGGGTGGGATTGGTTGAATAACTACCCCTGCCCATAAAAATAAATTTTTATGGTTTTAAGAAGTATGTAATCTATTTCTTTTAATAATTGCATTATTTTTTCAAATAATTTTTTATTTCACCGCCCACAAAAGGGGGCGGGGATAAAAATGGCATTTAAGAATCCCTTGAGTCCAACTTTAAGTTTTTGAACATTCTTTGAACTTAATAGTTGTAATTGCTAAACAAAATGACGGGAAAATCAAAAAAAAAACTTGCATTTTTCAGAGGTAGGATTAGTTCTTCCAAGGGGAACTTGACAGTTATGACCATAACAGATTGTTCTGCAAAGTTTCATTCAGTACATTTTTAGATCCAATATAAGCTAAAAAAATGTAATGTCCGGCTAGATTGGCAAAATACCCCTATGTGCTACGTGCGTGAGTCTGATTTATTAGATTTTTTGTCTATCTGTCTGTCCGCCTGTCTGTCTGTTAGTGTTTCCATCACCTAAAAACCACTGAATAAATTTTAATAAAATCAATTGAGGAAATACCTTAGTATCTTGATTCAATTATAGGATTTCTTTGCAAAAATATCAAGAGAAATAGAGAAAAAGTAGTCATAGTAAGAAGTTTTACTAATTTAAAGGTACTGCAAACTTGATAGCATATTTTATTTACGTCAGCGGGATATTTTAAACACTATTTACAGAACTCTACAAATAATTTTAGAATTTTATATAAAATTTTAGAATTTCATAAAAAGCCTTTATATATATATATATATATATATATAACACATGCCGACTCACACCATACTATTAGTGAGCTAACCCATGTTTCTATTATAAAAGCAATGAGCTGACCGAGTAACTTTCTCTTTTCGAGACACTCAGTGTTTTTGTTTAGTAGTTGTGTAGAACTTTTAGATAAGGCTTAGAGCGTTTTCTTGAACTAGTAGTTTTTTTGTTTTTTGTATTTCTTAATAAATTAAGACTTTAAACGGAACGTTTTATTTGCATACTCGAACTGTGTTTGTGTTTCACATAAAGCATAAAACTGCCTGAACTCACTCATTGTTATTATGTTCAACATTTACTCATACTTATTCAAATTTGCTTTTGAAATCTCTGCAAGTTCATCGCTATTAACTCGCTGGTCCACTCATCGTTACTCGTGTGCAACTGACATGAATTAAATGAAATATTATAATGAGCGTCTTATTAGCTTGATCTTTTGTACTCATGCAGTGCTTTAATAGATATAAAAGAAAAGAAATTGAATTACAAGTAGACTTGAAATAATACAGAGAAATCTTATTTCAAGTGTCTTTAATGGCTTCAATAAGTATCGAATTATCCTTTTCTTTTATAAACCTTGCGAGAGAGCCAACCTCACACATTTTTAGTTTCTTCTAGATAAGGCGAATATGGTGGCCAATTATGAAGGCAAACATTTTGGTTTACTATTTGGGCGATATATATAGCAGCACTATCTTGTTTCAAAATCCATGGAATCGGTCCGAAAATATAATTTACATAAGGAAAATCTGGGTTCTGTAAGTTTCTCTAGATTTGCTTGCATCTAGAAATTCTAAATGGATTCTGCCCCAAGACGTTATAGCACCTCAGACTAAAATTCCACTCCGTCTCCTCTGATGCCGAATGAAACACAGCTCCACTTACTTCGAATCTATACACATAATAAAATAGTAACTCATTTCCGTCTGTCTGTCTGCTTTTCGTTTGTGTTCGCATCACGTAAAAACTACAAAATTTTAAAAAAATTTTGTGAAAAAGTACCTTTGTATCCTGGTCCCAATATAGGATACCTTTTTCCGCAAAAATTATCTCATTTCCAAGAAAAATTGGAGAAAAAACAGTGAAAACGCAATTACCGGTTAAAAGGTACTGAATTTTTCAGTATAAAACAGGGATATTTTCAAGACGTTTATATTCAACACGGTTATTTTATCAACTCACCTTTTTATTTTTGAAAGTGGGATATTTCAAGAACTACTGCACAACAGATGGCGGCAGTTGTATAAAATTTGTATTTAATTTGTATTTTTACTTTGTGGAATTACATTGTTATTAAAATATTTTAAACACTTCTTACAGAGGTTAACAATAATTTTTTGAATTTTAGAATTTTATCCTTTATATAAAGTAAATACATAAACCATAACTGAAGCACTATAAAAGTGAGAGTCTTTTAATTGGTGTGAAATACTTTTAAAGCATAATCGAGCAAAATATTGTCAAACGCCAACGACGTGGCGGACACTGCTACCCAAATTAAAATTCTCTTCGACACTAAAAAAGCAACAGAAGCATGATCTTTTAGTTGAACAGAATTTAACAGAATTTTTACGCCTTCTGTTTTTTTTTTAATTTTTATTGAGCCATAGCGCCTTCAAATTGGTCGAACAATCTGAATCAAATATCACGTCGACCGTATAAATGGATTATGTCATATCATACAGCACCTAAAACATGAGTTTTGTATTCAAAACTTCTAATTATTGCCGTTCCAAGTGTACAATTAATTCGACTCTATTTATATGCCTGTTTTATAATACTTTCGGTCGACGATGCCAATTAAAAGCGAAAAATATTCCCACTAGCACTGAATTATTGCAAATATTTAAATAATCGACAAGAAGTATGCCTAATTTTTCTAAAGTTTACTAGTGTGAACGCTTTATAAGGGGGAACTGAAAAAAGCGAATTGCTGCTGCTTTAACATCAAATATTTATACTTAGTACTTTACCTAGTAACACAGCAGCTAATATAAGGCATGGCTTCTAAACCATAACCTCAAAGTCGCAACGATAAGCTCATTACAGTTTAATCAGCAACTCGACTAATAACAACAACAACAACAACTAAAATTATTTGCTACAACAATGGTGGCAGGAGCATCAACAACGAGGTAAACATGAAGAAGAAGAGAAAAAACACATTCTTTTCACTTTTATATTTGTGCAATGAATGACTGAAGGACTGACTGAGTAAATGAATGAATAAATGAACCAAACAACAAACAATCAAGTGCAGTTTCGAATGATGGACTAAATGAATGAATGCGGCAAATATCGCAGTGACCTAATTTAGTCTAGATAGAAAAAAATTAAAAAAAAATAAAACAACAATGAAATTCAACTGAAGCTGCAATGAAATGGTACAAAATAATAAAATCTTTAAGGTTGATTTTGTGGGAAAAACTATATCACGATTTGAAATTTGTTATTATTGCTGCAGATGATATAAGTAGTTGCTGCTGCTACTGCCACTGATGTTGATTGCCAGTGTAAGTATGTTGCCTTTAGTTTTTACTATGAGCTGCTTATAGCAGAGAAAAGCGTTTTTAATATCGTCGCTGTGCCTACAAAAGCAATTATGTATTTTTTAAATTAAACTTTCAGGAGTTTCTGATTTAATAAAAAGCTTTTAATAATGGAATTTTTCTAAGGGTTTTCGGGCAGATATGTACATTATGCTTTCGTAGTTTTTCAACTTGTATGCTTTGCAAACCAATACAATGGTGATTTACCATCAGCGGCCGCCTGCAGATATGTATGTACATATCAGCGCAACCTTTATTTACTTTTGGAGCCAGGGTAGGTTCAGAGGTATTCTGTGAACTAATCGAGTGATGAGAAGTGCTCTAAACTACTGTGAAAGAACGTATTCATTCATTACTTGCTTTGGAAGATACTAGCTTCAAAAATTTCTTGTAGGAGGGATATCGAAACAATCACTTATTTTATGGATTTTTTTCGCTCTATTTTGTTCTTCAATCATTTCTGGTACTAGATTGGGGTAATTCTTTGCCAAATTGGCCGATATTTTCGCGATGTCCTCATTTTGACTCAAACTCATAAACAAATTTTTATTTGTCCATCTGACAATAAAATTTTCGGAAAAGGGTTTTTTAAAATCTTTGAAAAAATCCTTTTTTTTGTTTAAATATGATTTAAAAATTGATTTAACGTGATAATTTTATTTTAGTACTGTCAAACCTTCGCAAAAAATTTTTTATTTTTAAATTCACGATCTACTACTACCGACGATATATTTCCTCGAAAATAAGATGAAAAATTCAAAACTCGATATCTCCAATACATTTCTGCGATTTGGCGGAAATTTTGCATGGGAGTGGTGCAATGTGTCATTTTAAATGGGGAAAATTTCCCATTTGGGTTTCGCAATAATTTCTGAGATAAAGAAGCTCTTCCGAAAAAAAAAAAAAAAAATATTATTATCAAAACAACCAATTATTTGTAAAAAAAATTTGGAGTGGCCTACACTCAATTTTACCATACCCACTGAAAACAGATATTTTTATGGATATATCACATAAATAATGTAAGTTCAAAGTGTATTCGAATAGAAAAATAAATTTTTTCTGTTTAGGGTGTTAAGTAAACTACCCCTTGCACCTTCCCATTATGAACAACATGTATACAGCTCTTCATCTCCATAAACCAAAGGCACATACTAAATTTCATTTTGATATATTATACGATTTGACATGTAGAGCGCTTACAAAATTTGGGTGCAAGTAAACTACCCTTTGCCCCTTCCCGATTATGCCCAAAATTACACAACTCTTCACTTCCATATATCAAAGACATATACTACATTATATATATTATATGTACTACGGTATGACCTGTAGAGCATTTCAAAAATTTGGTGGTAAGGAAACTACCCCTTGCCCCTCCCTCAACATATACCAAAGGCACATACTAAATTTCATTTAGATATGTAAAACGGTATGACCTGAACCAACTTCACAAAAATATCCGCATACACAACCAACCCACCCAGCCATAGACATCATCGCGAAAATAGACAGAAATGGATTCAGAGGACCTCAAAACATATAAATCCATCGAAATCCTTGATTTTTTTCATGATTAGTATACTTTTTTTTTTTTTTTTTAAAGAGAAGTACCACTCAGGCAGTTAATGCCTACATAAACTGTGGTACTTCCTTTGGAAAGGGATAGTAGTAGATAAGACAGATGGTTAGTGATAGTAAAGCTTCGATTCTGGCAACACTGCAATTGCACGTTATGATTATTTTTAGAACAGTATTGCCGCGCCTCTGGTGTTATTTAGGCGAATTAGTTCGAAGCTAGCACAGCCAATTTATAATTATTTTACTTCGCCGGCGATTTAGTGCTATGTGGTAATACCGGCGAAGGAGGGCGCTGTGATATGCATTATTATAAAGAATAAATTAATAATACATATCAGAAAAATTTATGTTGCCACGGTTGAGATTTGAACTCGTGACCATTGCTTAGTAGTCAACGTGCTAACCACTTAAGCTACAGCACCTTCAAACCGGAAAACTTATACTACGTATGGTAAAGAAAAAAAAATTATTTAGATATCATATTCTTGTTAGATAGACTAATAAACATGTCATCGTGATTTTGAGTCAAAACAAAGGCATCGTGAAAATATCGGCCTAGTCTTTTACTCTTAACTGTAATGATTTTATACTGGCAACTAAAAACTTCTCATCACAGATTCTCTCGTAATTGCTAACATGTGTCTAAGGCTTTTGGAACCTTAGCATCAACTTTTAATATGTGTCTTGCCGTGGGCCAAAGTCAAATATTAGCCAGGGTGCTAGACATTTATAACCAATATTAGCGTATCGCCCAATCTCTTCCAGACACTGTATACCCGATTGCCTCGATAGTCGGATTGGTAGCGCGCTAGTCTATCAGTGTGGGGGTTGCGGGTTCCTGCCTCATCTTGGCCAGCTGATAACTTGAAGTTTCCCTGTCCTATCACCTACGCAGTTTACTAGTTTCAGGTACCCCGATTATATCCTTTGTTCTTTCTAGACTTCCAGGCAAATTCCTGTCTGAACAATGCAGGCGTCTTTCTTGAGAATCGAAACCAGGAAAAAATAAGTATACTTGGAAGTAGGTTTGTAAGGGAGAGAGAAATAGACTCTCCCTTCCAATCTGCTTCAGGAAGGCATGTTTTTATTTGCGATGTCCCACTTAGTAAGTCTCTTAGTTTCACTAAATTCTTTATAAAAATTTATTCGCTTACATACCTGCATCCGCGTAAGCGAGAGAGGTCTCTTTGTTTCACCAAATTTTTTAGAGAAAACTTATTCGCTTTCATACCTGCATCATCGTAAGCGAGGGAGGATGCAGTTTGTTATTATTGTCTTACAATTATAGCATTCTCTAGTGTGTTTATTAGATGCGTTTATGAGAAACGCGTTTGAAAGACATGAGTTTTATTTTACTGCTTTCCAAAATCCAATAATTTTTTGCTGGAAACCCACAACCACATAAGTGGCACACTACCTACTAAACCCCGCTATTAAAACGAGAAAATGTGATCTGTATGGTGGAACTAAAAGATGTTGAGCAGACAGTTTATTCTTCATTCCCACTACTGGTAGACTTACAGTGAGAAAACAATTCCATGGAAAAACTAAAATAGCGGAAGGAGTTGCCATTATACTGATAACAATGTAATGGGAGACATCATTTCAAAGACAAACGATTACGTAATTTTAATGCCATCAAACACTAAAACCGTTAGTAAATGTATTTTCAGGACTTCGACAATTTGGAACTAAAGTGCTTCAAATCCAGAAGAGTAGTGGTATGCTTCAGTGTTACATATGCACAATTGTTAATTATTATTACACATTAGGCAGCTCCATTTATAATTAACTTCATTATAATTAACTTTTTTAAAGTAATGACACAAATTTTTTAGAAAGCCTTCTTTGTTTCCCAAGTCTCAAAGTGACGAATCTACGAACTTTTATTTTGTAGGTATTCACAACCTTAAGTGGCCTCAAAATACATATGTAAGTGAAAAAACGTTTGGAGATATGCAATTTTTATAATTATTAAATACTAGCTGTGCCCACACATGTTGTGTGCGTCCTGACAATATTTTGTTAGATTTTGTTTTGAAAGTAATCCACGCCAAAATTTAAGACTCTTACGTATTTACATCCCTAGATAAAATTCTAAAATTTATATAAAATTCAAAAATTCCAAAAACTATTTTACAATAATTTTGTAAAAGCTGTTTAAAATATTTTAATAACAATGTAATTCCACAAAGTAAAACTGCAAATCAAATACAAATTTTATTCAATTGGCTATTTGGCAGTAATTCATATTTTGTCATTATTTTAAAACAGCGCCATCTATTGCAAAATCGTGTTTAAAATATTCCGCTTTTAATTAAGATTTTGCAATTTTTGTTTAAACAGCGCCATCTGCTGCGCACCGTGATATCCCGCTTTCAAAAATAAAAGATGCCTTGAAGTATGCAGTACCTTTAAATCGTTAAAAAAAAATCGCCGTACTTTCAGGGCTTTTTCTCCACTTTCTCTTGGAAATAAGATATTTTTTGCCGAATTAAAGTGTTCTAAATTGGAATCAGGATACTAAGGTACCTCCTTACAAAATTTTGTTAAAATCCATGCAGTAGTTTTTATGTGATGCGAACACAGACAGAAAGACAGACAGACACACATACAGGAAATGAGTTACCGTTTTAGTATATGTATATATATTTAGCTTATAAACTGGTATTATAAATATTATTATTATTGGTTCGGGACACAACTTACTCCTATAGCCATTTATTTGGGAACGGCGGAGGCAATGTTAAACACCTAATATCTCTATGTGCACTTTGTTGCAAGTTCTTAAAGCAAAATGTCAATCTCTTTAGGTCTTATCATCAACCAGCAACATTAGCATTCCTTTCTTTATCGTTTCGTTGAAATCGCAACAGAAAGAGAAAGTTTTTAAATTACGCGGTCATGTTGGAAACAAATTTATTTTTTATGTCTATTTTTTCTGCTTAAAAACTTTTCCATTAAGTTTTTAATCGAAAAGCAGAAAACGAAGAAGTTTACAAATTTTCCCTAAAAATCTTGAAACAGCAACTAAATTGCTGTTGCTGCTTTTAGTGTTATTAAAAAGTAAATTGTTGTTGATTTTATCCTATTTTTGAACCGCATTATATTTAAGGTCAAACATTGAATTGCTACGTGTAGTTGAAGCATAAAAATTGTAATAATTTTTTTTTGTTTTTTAGCAAATGATTTTCCATTTCAATGTTTAAATAAAATACTCAAAAGTTTCTAATTGAAAAATTGCAAGGGTTAAACTAAGTGGATGTTATTGGGCTAATAGATTATTTAACCAAGTGAATTTAATTTCAGTTTTCATTATGAGTTGGAAAAAAAAAATAATTTGTTTATAGAAATATGTAAGTAGTCTCAGTATTCTTTATCTTAAACTTCTTCACCCTGGAAAAATCAAATACTAGTATGTATTATAATTCCCAGCTGCTTCCCTGGAAGTGCTGAAACGATTTCAATAAATTAGCAAAATAAATATTGATGATAATTTAGGTGGTTCGAAAGGATATGTCTGTCTTAAAAACTTATATCGAGGTTTTACATGGCTTAAATTGTTTTATTGAAATTTTAAAAATTATTAATTCTCGTCTCCTTTCATTCCTCTGGTATCCGACTAGAGATTTACGAATACCTTACTTTCAAGGTGAATCCATACATTTTAGGTGAATTATTTAGTTTATTTAGAAATTTGATAAATATCAATATATTTTGATCTGCGCCATTAAGATTTACTCCACCTTTTTATCACTATTACATATTGAAATTAAAAAAAAATATTTTTTCGTGTTCATTTTTTTCGGTGAAAAATAAATTTAAATAATTCTTTACCATTATCAAAATTCGTAAACAATTTTTGTGATTTTTTGTAAATATTTAATTATTTATCATAAAGAACGTGACTAATATTTGCTAATTTATCTATCAATAAAATCGTCATGTATTTGATATAAAATCGGTCAAATATAAAATAATAAATAATTGTGTCTTTTATTATCAATAATGCATAAACGGGCTTATTCCCTATGACATTACATAATTTTTAATCATATTATAATCATTTAATTCAACCATATATTGCTTATATTTGATATATTTGATCATAATATAATAATTTTTTAACTTAACAATATAATACTTATATTTGATCATAATAGAATAATTTTTGATTATGCTATGGTCATATTTTATTATAATATGTTTATATTAAATAATGTCGGTACAAGATTTGACGATAATATAACAATATTGTTATTATATTTGATAATACTATGCTTGACCTACAACCATATTATTTAATCATAATAAATAGCTCTTAGATTATGTTCGACTCATCCATGGTTCTTCTTTGCGTTTAAGGGAATTGGTACTATGTATTGAGGTAATGTTCAATAAATAAAGAAAATAATAAGTCGTAGAATCAAATGTTCCTCAAAACGTAAAAAGCCAATTTCAAGCTACCATCTTTAATAATTATTAATCCTTGGTACTTATTTCCTTTAACATTTTATAATCTTAATGGTTTGTTTTATTTATTACCTTTATCCCAATGTTCCTGTTGCCCAGCACAATTATCATACTGGTAGTCATGCCACAGACTCAACTCAGCTATTTGTATACAGTTGTGAACCATCATACATTACCAATTAACTACTCAATAACCATTCAGCCGTATACGAAAACTATTTTTATATCTTGTCTTGTAGTCACGCGGTTTATTATTTAAACAAATATGAGGTCATTGGGATAAAAGCATTGAATTGAAAAGAGTTTCATGGTAAATGTGGCGTTGAAATGGAACTGGGCTGGGCGGTGCAGAGTCAGTCAGTCAATAAGAAACAAAGAAGAAACAGAAAAAAATAATATAAATAAATAAAAACACAATCAGTTTCAGAACCACTGCACAAGAGATAATTGTTTAACATGTAAACTCAATTCGATCAATATGTGAACATAAGTAAAGTCGAGGGAAGTCCAAAAACTTCTTTAATTATTACTTGCAAGGTATTTTGATTGGCTAAAAACAAAACTAGTGTTACATCACTAAAGGCATATGCATCGAATTGGGATAACTCGGGTACATAATTTACGAAAAATCTACTGGATATACGTACATAGATTTAGTTAGACCAATATTGTATCAGGTATTAAACTCATGTGTCATTCATAGAAAAAGTGTATTGTTCATGGAAAAAGTCAATAGAATAGAAAAATCTGAGCATCACGGCAGAAAAAAATCAACAGCCACTGACTCCCTATGTATAATATATGGAATCGACCTATTAAATCGAAACATCCAAGAATATGCTTTAAGAATACAATTAAGATTAAGATTGAGAATAAAGAACTCAAAATATCAAAATATTTACGCACTTTTCGCTGCAAAGCAAATATCGATTAGAGAATATAGAAACCGACTATTTGACGCCTGAAATCTATCGGGACAAGGAGTTTACTACAATCATCCAACATAAAGATGATTGGAAATCTCTGAACAACTACACTGGAGGTACTAAAAAGGTTAATACTACAAGAAGTGAAGTATACAGCGAGAAGACAGACACTGTTCTACACTGGATAACTTAAGTAACATTTTCCAAGCCAAAATTTTGGCACTGTCTAGATTACTTTCTACGTGACCGATATTCTCAAACGATTTCACTATTTATATTGATAGTCAGGTAGTTATAAGGGACTTGGTAATATGCCTATTAAAACGAAGGTTGGCAATCGTAATCGCAGAGCTCTACAAGGTCTCAATAAAGAAAACATACTGAAACTGTGTCCGGGTACCCTGATCATTACAACGTACAGATGGGTATTTCGCCAATCTAGTGAGCCATTATATCAAAAATTAAATAAAAGAAATAAAAATATTTAAGTACGCAGCTCGACAGACGACAAAGCTCTACATCGAATTTTTAAGGCTTTTGCTAGAGATTTGTCGTTTTGGGACACTGTTAAAATCAGGAAAGTTGAGTAAATTGCCATTTGTGGCTAAACCAATTTTTTCTGTGAAAGACTTTATTAACAGCTGCTTATATTAATTTTTAGAAAAATTTTATTTTAAATTTTTATGATAAAAAGTTTTATTCGAATTTAAAAATAAAATGATTTTTTGTTCACTTTTTTGTAAAAAAAAAGGCAAAAAGTTTTTGAGAGTAAGGGCAATCGCTATCCTAAAAATGTTATATATCACTATTTAATCTGAGATCTCTTCTTTTAGACTATAGGAAAAAACCTTGCTCGGTTTTGCGCCAACTTTTTCTGTAAACTGCTGCATGAATTATAATAAAATTTTATGGAGAGGTATCTTAGCATCGTGGTTCTTTTCTGGTAAAAATAGATTATTGCCAAGAGAAAATAGAGAACAACTAGTGAAAGTTAACAATTTTACCAATATGTAAAGGGTGTTTTTTATAGAGGTATAGAACTTTAAGTTGGCTTTACTTTTCAAGATGGCGACCGATTTACCAGCTGTCAAGTGATTTATTTTTAGTTGGGTTAGGCAACTCATCATGAATAGACTCACGCCTGAACAACGCTTGCAAATAGTGCCCAAAACGAGATTACCGTTGTTCCCGATTTTCATAAGCGAATTTTGTTTAGCGATGAAGCGCTTTTGTGGTTGAATGGCTACGTCAACAAACAAAACTGCCGCATTTGGAGTGAAGGTAATACTCAAGTGTATATCGAAACACCGGTACATCCAGAAAAACTGACTGTTTGGTGCGCTTTATAGGCTGGTGGAATCATTGGTCAGTACTTTTTCAAAAACGATGGTGGCCAGAACGTTACAGTCAATGGTGATCGGTATAGAGCCATGATTACTAACTTTTTCATTCCTGAATTGAATAACCATGAAGTCCAGAAGATGTGGTTTCAACAAGACGGCGCAACATGTCGCACAGCTCGTGCCACAATAGATTTATTGAAAGACACGTTTGGTGACCGCCTAATTTCACGTTTTGGACCTGTAAATTGGCCTCCAAGATCTTGTGATTTAACACCGCTAGACTACTTTTTGTGGGGCTATGTAAAGTCATTGGTCTATGCGGATAAGCCACATTTGGAAGACACCATTCGCCGTGTTATTGCTGATATACGCCCACAAATGTTGGAAAAAATCATCGAAAATGGGACGTCCAGATTGGACTACATCCGCGCCAGCCGTAGCGGTCATATGCCAGAAATCATATTTAAAATGTAATGCCACAAGATTATCTTTCGGATAAATAAAAGTCATGCCAATCGAATAATCCATTGTTGTTTTATTGCAACTTAAAGTTCTATACCTCCATAAAAAACACTTGGCAGCAACTTTTATTTTTGCCAGCGGAAAATTTAAAACACTAGTTTTAGTACTCTGCAATAATTTTAGAATTTTTTAATTTTTATATAAAGCCTATGAGTCGGTGTAAAATACCGAGGGATGGGTACCTTTATATAAAAATTAATATTTTTTGGAAGTCAGCAAAAAAAGAATTTAAAAAAATTCACATAGACGTTTCGAGGGATGGGATTGGAGGGATACGACCCCCTCAAAAATTTTACTTTTATGGTATTAAGGCGTATGTTATCTATTTTCTTTTTTTAATAATTACATTATTTTTGAAAATAATATTTTATGTCACCGTATACAAAAGGGGGCCAAGCGATTTAGAATCTCCTGGGTCCAAGTTTAATTTTTTGAATATGCGCTGACCACAAAAGTTACATTTGTTAAACAAAAATATGGGAAAACTTTAAAAAAAATTTAATCTTTCAGAGGTAGGGTTGGTTCTTTTAAGCGGAACTTTTTCTTCTTGGTTCGATTTTTCTTATTTTCTAGCTTTAATAGCCTATTATCCTAGGGGCACTCAATAAATTTACAGAGCCAATATAAGCTAAAAGAAAGTAATGTACGGCTAGATTGACAAAAAAAGTCTGAAGTGCAAATGAATGTAGGTATCATAACAGGACACAATGATCTGAGATATTTCTTTAACAAGATTCGAATTTGTAATGTTTATATCTGTAGATGGAGCGGCCAAGTAAAGGAAAACACTATATTTTTCAATCTACTGCTTTATCAAACAGTCGTAATAAATGCTTTGATTCTTTTTTCTTTCAGAAAATAGAAGACTTAAAAGGTCTGGATACAATGCTAATAATAAAATATACATAGCTCTCGAAACTACTTAAAATGATTAAAAAAGCACTATGAAGAAAATCGGAGGAGTTACTATAGATCACTAATGGTCTTGCGAAATAGCACACATACATATAATTATGGGTGATCGTCTTAACTTAATCTAACGTATATCACTAAAAAGATCTTTATTGTTTCGACTTTTCACTCTGCCCTCGTATATTAACTCACACATTTCTGCATTAACTCCATGCAAAATATTTATTTGTTCCAATAACAACAATGCCACAATAAATAAATATTGGATGAAGTTTTATTCCATTAAAGTAGAAAAAAGAAAAAAGAACTATACTCCTATCAAACATTTATAAAACATGGACTAAAGATAAGAAATTGTACAAGAGCGCAGGGCACAGAAAAAAAACGAGAACAATGATGACAACACACACGTACAATACATTGTAAATCTTTAGCAACTATTATTGGTTTAGTGCTTACAATTTATGAACGATTTATGTTAAATATAGATAAACACAATTTGTATAAGATTTAGGACTTAAATGTTCATAATTGAAATGATTGTTCACAATGACTTGGTGAACAACAAATGAAACGCAAAATGACTGTAAGATATTGATAGAACTAAAAATGGATGTTGTCTTTTAAACGAAAAACATCATTAGTGTCCCCATTGCTTCCAATATTGATTTAGTTAATTATAAAAACCCTTTTAAAAAATCTCAATAAGCCTTTAATCGATTTTTTTATGAAATACTCAAAATGTTTTTAATTGCTAGTAACTATAAAAATTTTAATTTCATTGAGTAGAAATCTCATAGCATAATGAACTGTAATCTTTGGAAAATTACAAATATATTACTATCCAATCAACACTATTATGTAAAGCATCTTAAATCTATGCCAAATGGCATCGTTCTTTATACGCAGAAATAATATTGCAGATGTTGACCTAATGAATAAGTGAAACGGCCACAATCCCAACGTTGCCTTAATTGCCTAAATGGGATACTGATAGAAGCAATATTTCGAACCCCTTCCAACTTACGCTTAAATGTAATCTGAGAGGCTACCAAACCACAGATGCATCAGTTATTATGGGTCGCAACATCATTCTGTAAATCCAGTATGTAGCCTTTGGCGTGAACCCTTAATTCCGGCCACAAACTTGTTTTCACTAATGCAATATCCTTTTTAGTTTTTATAACTTCAGTTCAGTGTGTTCGTTCCAGGTAAGTTCCTTTTCCAGAGTAAAGCCCAGATAATTCACTTTCCTTAACACACTGATGTCTGATCCGAAAAGCATTAAGAATTTAACCTCTATACCCTTCCTCAATCGAGTGAAGCGCACAGAGTCAGATTTGCCAACATTTATGGTTAGCCCCTGTTCATTGCACCATACTTCGTTTGTTTTGAGAGGCTATCTTATGCATCCTTGGATGGTATTGATGAATTTTACACCAATTATAAGTGCCACCGTATGGACGCCTATCCAGTTTCTAAAGAGTACCTATTGATTCCAGTTTCTAAAGAAGGCCATCAAAAATGATGCTCCACAAAAGAGGTGACAAAACTCTTCCTTACAGGCAACCCTTGACTACCCTCTCCCGGATTCTGTAACGTCCATTTTTGAGAATTGCAGCATAGCGTTCATATATTTTATAACAATGGGTTAAACCCTACGCTCAGCAAGAGCATTCCTCAAGAGAGATATTATCAAAGGCACCTTTAATATCCATAAAGATGCAAAATGCAGTGCAACCATTGACAATTTCTTTTTTCGCGACTCTGAAAAGTTCATGCAGAACGGTGCCAGTAGTTCTACCTGCTCTATAAGCATGTTGGTATCTACTCAAAGGTCTATCCGTCAGCATGTAGTTCTTCAGGAAGTCGGTCAACACACTGTCCTTTGTCTTCAATGGAAAAAATGTTCCCGGTTTGGGAAGAGGCACAAAATTAGCTTCCTACAAGCTTACAGGATATATCCTGTCGCTAGACAGTATATGAATATTTCCCTAATCCTTTCAAGCAAGATAGGGAAAATTCCATTCATTCCAGCCTCCGTCAATGTATGAATAAGGAAGTCAACAAACAAAATTTTTGAATTTGTAACGATACCAATCCAATTGAGATCCAAAAGCATCCCAAAAAACTCCCACTGTGTTTTTGTTTTTTTTTTTTTTTTTTTTTTGAACAGCACTGATGACCTCTACTCATGTAGTGCATTGTGCCAGAACTAGGAAATTAGGTTATGGGAAGAAGGAAAGAGGGAGTAGTGTTTGTGGATATTCGATTTGAATTTTCCTACATTGAAAGTGACAGGAAAGACCTCTGGAGGTAGTTTATTCTATATACGAATAGTTCTCCTAAAAAACGAATTTTCCCTGTAATGCGTAGTGCGATTCACTGGCCAGTCGACTACAAATGGTCGAAAAGCACTCTAAAGAAAAAGCGTGTTAAACGTAAAAATGTGCGGGTATCGGGAAAAAGTTCCCTAATTTCATTAGAGCACATACTATTGTAGTAACGATAACACAGTGAAATACAACCCAGATTGCGTCCATTCTCAAGTGAATCAATAGAGTTGGATACCCTACTCTCACCAATGAGCTTCTTGGCCCTCTCTTGTACGCGGTCGAGCAGCTTCAATATAATCTTTGGCGCACCTGGCAAAGTGTCATCGATCAATATTTTAATAACATCGAATTTAGGCATTCTATCACCGCCCAAGACGAACAATGTAGCCCTGATTTGGATGTTATGAACAAAAACGGGATATGGTTTCAAGAGGACAGCGGCAAATGACACATTGGACATCCTACACGTCTATATAATGTCAGCTAGCTTCAGGTAGTGCAATTTGATGTCGTTAGACTTTATCTTGTGAAATTGTATATGCGAAAAACCACAGCGGTCCTCAAAACCAACATAACCCATGACAAGGTCAAATTCAGTCTGATGTCTGCGGCGAACATTCCATACATATTGATATCGATTGAACTTTCAGACGAATAAAATATTTTACTGAAATACATTTTTTTATGCTATTGAAGGAAACTAAACGAGTCAGTCAATGACATCTTGTGTAAAATCCAAAGTTCCTGATTCGAGAGTTGCATTGGCTAAATTAGGTCATACAATAATTTAAGTCAACAAATCTGCAAAGATTACAGAATATTTTTAGTTTCTGATGGCATGTGTGAATGGTCGTAAAAAGCTCTTTAGCATGTAAATGCAAGAGGTACCAAGAGATACTTGAAGAGTCTTAATGTAACCGCACTGCTAACAGGATATCCCATTATGTTGAATGTTCGTAGAGTTTGACTGGTAGAGGCTGAAATAGCAGCGTATGTACGGTGTAAATATTATACACTGGAAGGCTGAAGACCACCGGTGTTCACATATTAAATCTTGAATTGAAACAAATGCTGTCCTTGATAATCAGAAAAAAAATCCGATAACAAACGGTCGACAGCCTGGTATCACTTATACCGCAAAATCAATGCTGATGACTTCCTGGGACTCTTTAACGATTAGTAGATAGATCAGATAAAGAAGATGATGCATGCAGAGTGAGCTTGAAAAAATCTGAGACCTTGGCACATATGTGTACCACTGCACTGCACTGGCTTGAATTATTTTAAGAATCATGGAGAGTCACATACGGGTATGTAATGTGAATGCTGTAGGTGATCTTAACCTTAGACAAATGCTAGCATTTACGAAAGACTCAGTGATGGAGAAGACGATCGACATCTACACGCCGTCTTGACGAGCCATTGTTTTGTTTATAACGAGTGATTTTTTAAGAGTTTGAGAACTTTAAAAAAAAAAAAAAAAACGCATAAAATTTGCAAAATCTCATCGGTTCTTTATTTGAAACGTTAGATTGGTCCATGACATTTACTTTTTGAAGATAATTACATTTAAATGTTGACCGCGGCTGCGTCTTAGGTGGTCCATTCGGAAAGTCCAATTTTGGGCAACTTTTTCGAGCATTTCGGCCGGAATAGCCCGAATTTCTTCGGAAATGTTGTCTTCCAAAGCTGGAATAGTTGCTGGCTTATTTCTGTAGACTTTAGACTTGACGTAGCCCCACAAAAAATAGTCTAAAGGCGTCAAATCGCATGATCTTGGTGGCCAACTTACCGGTCCATTTCTTGAGATGAATTGTTCTCCGAAGTTTTCCCTCAAAATGGCCATAGAATCGCGAGCTGTGTGGCATGTAGCGCCATCTTGTTGAAACCACATGTCAACCAAGTTCAGTTGTTCCATTTTTGGCAACAAAAAGTTTGTTAGCATCGAACGATAGCGATCGCCATTCACCGTAACGTTGCGTCCAACAGCATCTTTGAAAAAATACGGTCCAATGATTCCACCAGCGTACAAACCACACCAAACAGTGCATTTTTCGGGATGCATGAGCAGTTCTTGAACGGCTTCTGGTTGCTCTTCACTCCAAATGCGGCAATTTTGCTTATTTACGTAGCCATTCAACCAGAAATGATCCTCATCGCTGAACAAAATTTGTCACATTTGAACATTTCGAACCGAACACTGATTTTGGTAATAAAATTCAATGATTTGCAAGCGTTGCTCGTTAGTAAGTCTATTCATGATGAAATGTCAAAGCATACTGAGCATCTTTCTCTTTGGCACCATGTCTGAAATCTCACGTGATCTGTCAAATACTAATGCATGAAAATCCTAACCTCAAAAAAATCACCCATTACATGAACAATTCGTCAGCAGAAAAGGGAACAAAAATTTGCTTAAAAAAATATTGATGTGCGTGTTCCGACTAAACATAATTTTCTGTTTGTCGTCAATATTGTTTAACCGCTTATAGCACAGCAAGTCAGCAAATAGGATTTGTATGCTTGATCAACAGATGCCGTTCTTTAAAATGCAAACTTTCACACTAAAACCAACATTTGAGGGCAGACAATTTCATTCGCGAACAAATGTTTTAAAAAAGCTGTTTGAACAAGGACATGACATCGGCAATGATAAACTGCAGGGGGCGTTCTGATGTGCGCACATGAAATTGTTCAATGGTTGAACAAATCAATGGCTCGTCAAGATGTAGTGTTACCAGTAGAAAGTCTGAAATTGTTACACTCGAGAGTTAAGTCTAGCTACCAGAAATCATTAAGAAACAAAGTCGTTGGAAAAATAGACCATAAATTTAGAGGCCTGCTTCGCTATCCCTCCTACTTATATACGTATATATTTATGTATATATATTTTAGATGCATATATATTTTATGTACATATGTCGATATCACCATTTATATTTTCCTACATATCAGTATTAAGAATGCTGTCTAAGTAATTCAGGTAGAGAATAGAAAACTTTTATAAGGCTGGTCAACAAAATATTTAAGTACAGTCGTAGTCCTTATTTGAGATAGCTTTAACTCCAAATTATATTGGATTCGATTACAGTGGCAGTATTATTATTTATTATTTTAATATAGGGGGTCCTAAGTCTTATACTAGCCAGTGAAGGACATTCACACACAATTTCTGCTACCGTCTCAGCCTCTTCCAGGCACAGTCTGCAAATCTTCGTAAGTAAATCTTCGATTTACATCTTGGCCAGATGATACTTGAAGTTTCCATGACCTGTCACTATTATTAATGAGTCCACCCATTGTAGGACCATAGCTCGTATGCCAGCGCTAATCTGTGTTCCGGTCCACATACAATCACTGCAGATACCCCCTTTGCTGGTTGATCTGCTGCTTCATTCCCAGCTGTGTCTATGTGTCCCTTAACCCCATCAATGTTACCTGATTAACCGAGGCACATCTATTAAGTTTTAAAACAAATTCCAGTATTAGTTTGTTGTACAAATTCACCAGCCTCATGCACTTTATAACCGGCTGGTTATCAAGTCCAATAAGGACCTTTCTCTCCTGTACCCGACATTCCAGCAGGTGAGTCAACGCATGCAACATCCCAAGCAATTTTGCCGGGTAAACGAAAACGTACTCCCCCAAACGCAGACTACCGGACAAGTTCAGCTTAGCTCAGCTGAGTATACACCTACTCCTGCTCTACATAATAAGAGAACCATCAGTAAAGATGCTGATGTCGTTCTCCATACACTCATTGTGTATAAGGCCTTCCTAAATGAGTGTCCGATGCAGTCTTTCGACTATCTTTCTTCCACTCATGCGTTCCATCGGCATTTAAGCTTCCCTAACCTCCCTATTAAATAGGTCCAGGATCCTCTGAAGATTGTAATCTGAGAAGCTTTAGGCCACCAAACCACATAAGCATAAGTTATTATGGGTCGCACCATCAGAGAGCAAAGGCAGTATACAGCCGATCGACAAATATTCCTTATGAGCTAGAAATCACTGAAGTTCAAAATTGAGTGATGAGGGCGAACACAATAAAATTTGAAAACTGACGACTGAAAAAGAGTTCAAAAGGAATCCAAGTCGAACAAATGTGCACCATCATTTAGAATATTGGGTTTTTATTTTGGAAATTTTTAAATATAATTATTTAAAAGTAATTAATTTAGCCTTTTGCCGCAGTTTGTATAAAATGCTTTTTGTATAATATTTTATATTTAAAATTCATTACAATTATTATGCAATTAACAGAGCATGCGCACCAATTAAATAAACAGAAAAATGTTTTTTTTTTTAATAATTTGACTGTCTGTCCTTCTGTATGCTGGTACCAGTCCAAAGCAATTTTTCTCTTTAAAATTGCTGAAAACCGTTTGCACAACATTAAAATAGTTTTGAGGTCTTTTTAAAAAAACAATCACTTAAATGCATTAAAGCTCGACGGCATGACACAACAAGATCATCAGCTACCAAAATCTTCTTTGACTGATTAAAAATGGAATATAATTTTTTTCTTAAAAGAGATGAAAACGACTTGTGTAAAAAATGGCAGCATAAAGGGTTTATAAAAATTGCTTTAAAATTGATTTTGATTTTACATAAAAGTTTGTTGGTGTGTGTTATTTAAACATACCATCATTTTATTTTGTGTTTTTTTTTTCACAAAAAATTTAAAACAATTTATAAAGAATCGTGCGAATGTTTATTTACAAGCATCTCTGAGTAACCAAGTGATGCATAAATGGCACGACAGAGCAGCTAAATTTAGGCAGACTGACAGACAGACCAGCAGAGAGATAGTCAGACTAACGTTACAGATAAAACAGACATACTGGAACATTTTAAACTAAACAGACATTAAACCAGCAGGATAAGTGCCAAGTGCAACAAGGCAGCGTACATGCTTGCAAAAAACAAAAAGTAGATGAAACTTTTTTGTTGCAACTGACAAACCATTTATTGTCTTCTGGAAATTAAAAAGAAAAACCAACAAACAAAGAAACAAAGAAACAAAAAATTATGATGAGTTACAATGCATCTCAGGGTAGTTGCAGACACATCAAACAGACATTTTTTTGTGCCATAAAAATGTCGGGACAGACATGAAATGGGTTTGAAAAAATATTCTTAATAAATAAGACTGTAAGTGAAAAAAAAATTAATTTTGTATTTATATTATTAGGACGAGAAGCTGATCTCTTTAAAATATATATTATTTGAATTATTTTTTTGAAAGCTGCTTTATTAAGGAGACGTAGAACTCAATATGAAACAATATGAAACGTAGAAATCAATATAAACATTAAGTTTTTTTTTCACTGAACCTTAATTTTTATAAGCTTGTTGTACTAAAGACTCTTGGTGCCTTATGAAGCTGCTTAGGGAGTCTTTAAAGAAAAATAATATATTTCTTATATTATTTCTAAAACATCTAATTCTTGGCAAATAATTCAAATTTTCGATGACTGTGGGTGGCTCAAAGATCAGCTAATATCTAAAGCAGTGGCAAAATAATATATTGACTTTAAAGATAAAGGTGATATGTGACTTCTTGGTATAGACCTTCATAACAACGGTACCCATCGTCTCTACCGCCTCTGCGTAATATAACCATACTGTCAAATTGCTTATACTGTATCTTGGCTTTAGCTGTGTACCACGTAGTATCGTTCTGTCAAAATATCATGTTGCTCATATCAATTTGACATTCATTTCAAAGATCGCAAAAGGACGATCATTACGTGACATTTATTATCTCGGGATTTGCTGTCTACTCTCACAGATAGCGTCGATTCGGTAGATGTTGTTTTAAGACAGCTCGAATTTGATTAGCCAACATATTAGAAGACTTATAAGGACACGGTCAAATAAATGTGAGAAATCATGGAATTTTTTTATTCGTTTTGAAACACCCATCGACTCCATTAATAATGGCCTCGATAGGTCTGTGTACCGCTTATCCGAAATGTTCAGTTTTTCTTTCAGCTGAGATGGGATATGTTGGCATTGAGGGCCGCTGTTATTTGAGGCTTATTCGCGTAGACGTAAAAGTAAAGTCTGACGTAGGAAAATCGCACGATATCGCACGAATTGAGATTACTATGCACTCAAATCACATGTGCTGAATGTTTTAAGGGCCGATGTTGAATGTGAACCACACGTAAACGTAAAGTTTTTTTTAAATTTTTTCTACATTTAATTTGACATTTCTCAGTTTTAGACTAACTCAATTTGGCCGTGTTATATCACGTGGTGGCGATATCAATTGGCCGCCAAGATCATGCGATTTAACACCGTTCGACTTCTTTCCTTGCGGTTATTTGAAAGAAAAGGTGTACGTCGATAAGCCAGCAACAATTCAAGAACTAAAGGATAAGATAATTCGGCACATTAACGACGTAGAACCTCAATTATGCCTCAGCGTCATCGAAAATTTGAAGCATCGGATGGGGATGTGCCGATTTTTGTTCCGATATTTTGTTTTCGGCCGATATTTCGTTCAATATATAATTGAACCATACCAATATTATCAAAATGAAAAGAAATGAAAATAATTTCCCAAATAACTTGTGTGATAATCAACATCGGCCCTTAAAATTTAACCACCCTTTATTATGAGCTGTACGGCACGTAGATCCAAATTATAGAAACCAGTTGCCCTTGATATCTATTGGTATCCTTGATATCTATTATCCAATTCAGGCCAAAAGTAGTTGGTAATCTTTGATCTTTGATGATGTGTGCTGATGGCACACCCACTCAAAAATCCACAACTAACAGTGACGTTTTCGAGATGCATTTAACGCTCTTGCATTTCATGAGGATTGGTTTCAGTCCAAATTCGAAAATTTCGTTTGTTGAAGTAATCATTCATTCAGACATGGGCGTCATCTTTAAAGATAATTGTATGCCTTCTTGTCATACTCGAACACAAACTAGCTTATTGAACATATGCCTACGCGTGCAATACCTCTATTCTTATGATAATCGCAATGATCTTACCGAGTAAAACGAAATTTCTATGCTAGTGAGCGCCGTGTTTTTTTAGTCATGTTCGACACACTCAGTTTTTTGTTTAGTAGTTTTGTATAAATTTTTATTTCAAGCTTAACGCGTTTTGTACTAGTGGTATTTTGTAATTCTTACGAATATGTATTTGTTAAAAAATTCTGTGTTTTTTTTTGTTTGTGCAACACTCGAACTTTGTTCGTGTTTCACTCAAAGCATAGAACTGCTTGTACTCGCCCAAGTCCATTGTTATTATGTTCAACATATACTCATACTTACACTAAAAAATATTGTTGCACCAATCAAACGTTTTAATTAGTATCATATACAAGTTTCATTAAATTTTTAATTGACTAAATTATTTATGCAATAAAAACGTTGGTCTTTTCGTTCTTAATTAAATCTGTAAATAAATTAATTAAAAAAATTTTAAATTTATATCTCAAACTAATTAAAACCTTTAATTGGTGCAAAAACTTGTATCTGTGTATTCAATCTTGCTTATGGAAACTCTGCAAACTCGTCTACTTCGTTAGACTTCGCTGTTTAATATTGTCCACTTATCTTTACTCGTGTGCTATGAACACACATGAACCCTATGAAATATTATAATGAGCATCGTATGAGCTTAATTTTTGTGCTCATGTAGGGTGTTATTATAGAAGTCGTATTACTTTCTCTGCGGCAGGATAGAATTTTACTAGGTTCTTAAGAGGCGATAATACTTAGCTAAATTGCATATAGAGTTTTTGTTTAAAGAAGGACGATAAAAGTTTAATGGAGATGCCTTGCTTTTGAAATACTTGGGAAGCTGATATATGCTAAGTTGGCACACTTTTATATATTTAAAGTTATCTTTAAGTTCCCATATTTCTACTGCTACAAGTGTCGTCTACTTATTTTAAAGGTATTTATCCAAGGCGAATTCATAACATATAAACTTGAGAGCTCAGGTGACTATTTTATGTCTCCATCTTAAAGTGTCAAAATGCAATAACATTTTTTGTTTTGACAGCCTAAAATGATTTATACAAAAACAAAATGTAGGTATTTTTATTACAGAGTTGTACTTTTTTTACCGCGAGTCCACCTTGTTTATTGCGCCATGGTATTTATGCATCGTCATTGTTTTGTATTTAATATTATTGTAAGCAAGTGATTAAATGTTTTTCAAATTTTAAGTAGCAACCTTGCTGCTTCGAAGGATATGCTCACAGTCAAGACAAAGACCTAAACATGAAGTGCTAAAGAAAATTTAAATTAATTTTTAATAATTTTTCAAAATTTCCAAAAAATTTCTTATTTACGAGTACCGAAGTACTTTTCTTCTTAATATATGGCTCCTCTATTTGTATTGATATAAATGCTTAAAAATCGTGACTTGTTTTTTCATTTTATTTTTGTTAATACTCGTAGATGGTGTTAAACTTTATTCAATAAATTTTGTATGAACCAATTTGAAAATAAGTTTATTTTTTGTCTGTTTGGTTCGCTTTTATTTTCAACAATTTCGCAGAATTCATCTGTGAGTAACGTTGCTTCTTTTTTTTCCTTTTTTTCCTGCTCCGAGTTTTATTGAATATGAGTATAAAAAAAGACAGACAAGGAGACTTATATACATGTGTATGAGGGTTATAATCGTAAGTATTGTCTGTGTAACAAAAGGATGTTTGAAATTAAATTCATTGCTCGATTAACATTTTTTTTTTTTTTGTATATTTAAAAGTTTTATTTATGCATTGCGTGCACAGTTTTGAAATAAAATTTAAGTGAAATTTAAGTAAAAAAAGAAATTTATAAAAATAATATACAGTGATTCAAAAAGAAGATGTAATAGCTTTATAAACAAGATGATGAGAATGGAGTATAAATTTATTGAAAAAAAAAAATATTTAAGAAAAAATGTTCTTTATTTTTTTTTATATATTTTATTTAAAAGAGCCGAGTTATTTCTCTTTAAATTGTTAAGCCTTTAAGCTGTAAACACATAAATAATATAGTCGTTCATCAAATACCCAAATACAAGCGGGACATTTCAAACACGGTTGAGAAACAGATGGCGCTGTTTTAATATAATGCCAAAATGTTATTTGACAGCGCGGTATTTTAAACACGGTTGCGCAACAGATGGCGCTGTTTTAAAATAATGATAAAATATGAATTACTTACTGCCAAATAGCCCAGAGAATAAAATTTGTATTTGATTTCAATTTTTACTTTGGGGAATTACATTGTTATTAAAATATTTTGAACACCTTCTACAGAGATTTACAATAATTTTTAAAATTTTAGAATTTTATATAAATTTTAGAATTTAATCAAAGTAAATAAGTAAGAGTATTAAAATTTGGTGTTGATTACTTTCAAAGCAAAATCGAAAAAAATATGGGATGAAAGCTGAGACTCTCACTACTCCAGAGGTGGTTTGCTTTTTCAATTGCGTTACAAATACAGAAAGTTACACGGCTTTAAAGTCAAATTATCTTGATAACTTCTTCATAATTTTCAAGTAACAAAAAATGGGTTTGGAAAACTAAATATTAAAAAATAATTTTTCAATGAAAATGCATGCAATTATATTTGTTTTATTCAGAAATGTAGGAGAAACAATGAAAAAATCCTAAAATTCACATATTTATAACAACACTGTAAAAAAATTGTGAAGTTTTTAGCCAAAATATGTACTTGAAAAAAAAATAGTCAGCTTCGATAGACCCGAAAAAAAGGCACATCAAAAAACTACTTTTATGCATCAATAATCTTATGTTCTGTTATATATACTAAAATATGTATAAAAAGGTTTAGGTGTTTTCTATGCCAACTTTTGAAATATTCAGGCCTGTCACAGAAATATCTCGGAATGGTTTTGATTACGAATTTTCAATTCGATCGAATTTGTTTTGCCTTCTTCAGACTTTGCTTGATTTGCTCCATTCCGATAAATTCTAGTTTTTTGAGTTTTAAGTTAAATGTGGCAATATTGCTCACACACTAAAGAAGAAAATAAAAAATAGAACAGGCAAATTGTTATATTAAATTAAAAAAATAAGTTTAAAACAAAAAAAAGCCTGAAGTTTCAATCGTTGCGGTTTTGACTGCACAACACGACAACACACCGCCGAAAAATTGAGAAATCTTATCCAAACGTAGTGTAAGTGTTCTTATTTTTGCCATAATCAGACATACTGCATATAAATGTAACTAAATATGCGTTTTAAGGTTTATAAGTTATTATAGACTAAGCAATGGTTTTAAACAAACTGAGTACTAATCTTAAAAATTCTTCAATTCCACCAATTACACAAGTGACGACCACTTGTATAATTGGTCGTTACTGTGGCGGTTTTTGGCCACAGGATCGTTTCAAGGTGTTATAGGTAAGTATTGTGTACATTTGTCACAAGAACATAAATGATTAAATATATTACTTTCAGCTAAGGACAATGATATTAATTTGGGGAGGAGTACGGTTTCAACGTTGATATGGAGGGTAATAAATGCGGCGGAGAATGGATAAAGCTGCAGATTACAGATGGCAGAAGAAATAGAAAATTCGAAGGCTCATTTTTTTTTCAGAAATTTCAAATACCGGGCACATATGTCAAGCTCTGTAAGCCATCTGAAGATGAATCTCTTTGGCATATGAGCAGATCACGAAACGCTATTCTTGACAACTATTCAAATGGCAATAAAAATCTTGGCTATTGGGTGATTCTGGCTATGGTTTAGAACCATATTTCTTTACCATATTGCTTCAATTATTTCAAAATAAAATAAAAAATTTATCTAAAAGCTTAACAAATTATTTTCTTTATTGAAACAAGAAAGTTTTAAATTGGTTTTTGTACCATCACATACAAAAAATACGAATTCGATCATGAAATTAAAAGTGGTTTCATTTCGAGGAAATTTGTCGATTTTGATTTTCTAAAGAACCTTTTTTGGAATTGAAAAAACTTTCGATCGCAATGAATTTCTGTGACAGGCCTGATAGTGATTTTAAAAATCATCCATATTTCATATTTTTATTAAAATTATCAGTTGATATTTTTAATATTTGAAAAAGTATGATAATAGTAGGCTATGCTTTAAGCCAGGCGAACTAATATAAGGTGAGTGCACGGGCGAATGCTTTAGAATGCCTACAAAAAACAATTAAGACAGAACAGACTTGAGCACACTCGAACAAATAGCAGAGAAAATTGTAATCAATATTTTATGAATAAACCCCCAATTTCTTCCGATCCATTAATTTCATCTAATAGAAATACAATAAATACAAGCAGCTTTTTCAACAATACTCAAGAAATTAGTAATTACATAATAGTAGATGAATCTTTTAACACTCATTCAGACTCTGAAACTTATTTTAGTTATTAAGAAATTGTTTACAATTTTTATGTTATTTGAATTTGTTTGTTTTTATTATAATTCTTTACATAAATATGTTTTTTTATTTTAAATAATAATTTAATTTTAAAATATTTAGTGCTGTCAATTTATTTCGTATAATTTTATTTGAATACCAATGGTTATGAGTATTTTCAAAACTTTAAAAAATAAAAATACTAAAAAGTTTAAAATAATGTTATATTCAAAAAAGGTATACGGGAAGCCTAAATAACTAGAGATTGGTTATATTTTATTAAAACAACTAACACGCTTTATCATTTTGTATGTGAAATGATAGATTAAAATTAAAAAAAAAAAAATAATAATTACTGAAATGGGGGAATTTTGGGTATCTAATTGTCCCCGCACCAGAAAAATAAAAGGTTTTCTAAAAATCTTAATTAATTTTTGAAAATAGTAGGCCAAGAGAGATATGTGCCAAAAGCTACCATAACTCCTTCTTTTTTTCAGTTTTACTATAGGGACCGTTCACTGTGCGACGCCCACAACGTGTGTAGCACAGCTAGTGTTACAATAAAATAAAATAAATCAGTCAAGTGCGAGTTAGTCTCACACACGTAGGGTTCCGTACTATGTTTAGTACGAATTTAAAGATTCAAGTTGTAAATTTTTGAATGTATTATGGGGCACCTTTATTTTTAAAATCAAAGTCATATTTGCGAAAATTGCATCGCTATTGGAACAACCTTTAAAATTTAGGAACTGTTGTTATAACGGTAATACACTTTCTATAAAAATATCAGGCCTACATATTGCGGTTCAAAAAGTAAGGTAATATACGTGAAAAACATGTCACGGATAGATCACCCTTTAGTAATTAGTAATTGTTGCATCGGCCGTAGTACAACATCTACTGTAAACAATTCAAGAGTCTACCTATTACGGTTAAAAAAATAAGGCTATTTCAGTAAAAATCATGTCTCTGTCGTAACACCCTTTAATTTTGTTATTTGTTATAACGGCCATGGAAATTCTTTTTCTATGAATATATCAAGAGTTTACCTATTACGATTAAAAAAATAAGTCACTATACGTGAAAAACATGTCATTGTCGTAACACCCTTTAATTTTTAGTAATTATCATATCGGCCGTGGCAACATATCTCCTGTACAAAAGAGAGAGAGTCTACCTATTACGGTTCAAGAAATAAGGTTATACATGAGAATCCTGTCACTGTCGGAACACCCTTTAATTTTTATTATTTGTTAAAGTTTCCATAGTAATAAACCTCCTGTAAAAACTTTAAGAGTCTACTTATTATCGTTTAAAACTTAGGCCATATACACGTAAAGCACGCTACTCGCGGAACACCCTTTAATTTTAAGGTTTAATTATATATACTAGTTCAGAAATTGAACATAGTGTTAATTATTGTCTGCAAATTTGAAGTGATTGCCTCCTATAGCTTAAGAAATAAAGACATAAAGGCAAATAACACCTCACTTTCGGAACACCCGATAAGTTTTAGTATTTATTACTATAGTGGCCACAGTTATACACCTTCTGTGAAAATTTCAAGAGTCTACCTATTATGGTTCAAAACTTAGGCCTTACACATGCAAATCACGCCACTATCGGAACACCCTTTAATTTTTAGGTTTATTTCTTTATACTTTTTTATATAGCGAACTAAGTTTCAATTACTGTTTTTAAATCTTGAGTCTATGCCTCCTACAGTTCAAGAAATAAACACATATTCGTGAATAACACCTCTCTATCGGAACACCCTATATGTTTTAGTATTTTTTACTATAGCGGCCACAGCTATACACCTTCTGTGAAAATTTCAAGAGTCTACCTACTATGGTTCAAAACTTAGGCCTTATACATGCAAATAACACCACTATCGGAACACTCTTTAATTTTAAGGTTTATTTTTTTAGACTTGTTTATAAAGTGAACTAAGTTTTAATTACAGTTTGTAAATTTTTAGTGTATGCCTCCTACAGTTCAAGAAATAAACAAACATTCGTGAATAATATCTCTCTGTCGGAACACCCTATAAGTTTTAGTATTTGTTTCTATAGCGGCAACAGCTATACATCATCTGTGAAAATTTCAAGAGTCTACGTGTTACGGTTCCAGAGATAAAAGGCGCTGACAGACGGCCAGACGGACAGACATTGTAGCGAAAACAATAGGGTTTCGTTTTTACCCTTTGGGTACGGAACCCTAAAAAGTATCAAAGACCTTCATTCGGTGTATTGAAAACATCCAGAACCTTTGAAGGAAATCGCATCCATAACGACCAGACTGATAGACAAGCCTACTGAGGTACCCAGTAATTCTGAAATATTTGAGAATTTCTACTTATTTTCATAAATCCATTTCTATAAAACATAATTTAACCGACAATAAAGTAGCAAATATAAAGTTTTGTTGAACCATAATAAAACTAGTTTTTTGTCAATCTTGTAGACAACAGAAGATGGTTAGTAGCATCTTCTGTTGCCTACAAGATTGACTTTGTTGTTCATTAGACAACCTTTTCATAATTAGTTTAAAGAGTATAATTTTATTCAATTTTCTCTATAAATGCCTTTAAATGAAAAAAAAAACCTTTCATCCTTCTAGAATTAACTAGTCAAAGAACTCAAGCATCTATTTATCTTATAAAGACATCTTAAACTGCATTGACTTTAATAATAAAAGCAAAATCTTAGTTTTTATTTAATAACTTGAAGTTGCACTTCACTTAAAAAATGCAAATATTTTTTTTCACCAACTTAATATATGACACCTACACCTGATGGGATTTGTTAGTAAGATCAACAGATTTCATATTGTTTAAAAATACTTGACAGTTAGACACTGATGCCGACATTATTTAAGAATTTTAATCTTC
Source organism: Phasia obesa (assembly GCA_949628195.1). Classification (NCBI taxonomy): domain Eukaryota; kingdom Metazoa; phylum Arthropoda; class Insecta; order Diptera; family Tachinidae; genus Phasia; species Phasia obesa. The sequence goes on along the minus strand of OX451216.1, from coordinate 138,527,587 downwards.
AATAAAAACATAAAGAAAATTGATAAAAAAACAAGAATATCATAAGTTGTTAAGCAAACACATGACAATGAAAGACAAGTATGCGGTTGAAAAATAACAAAAATTAAATTAAGTGATAAAGATTTCTTTGATAATAAAAATCTACATTTAAATAAAGCAGATAAAATCTGTAAACTTCAGTAAAACTATACAAAGTATAAATGGCACATTTGCCTTTCGTCTGCACTAAATTTTAACATTTAATCGAGTATAATGAAGATGCTGTTGAGTGTTGTTTAAGCAATATACGAGGGTGACTACAAAACTGCTCGACTACAACGGAAGTTGTGAGTAGAGTGGCAATGTTTTTGTACTTTTGATTTAATGTTTAGAAATAATGAGATTTATTAGTCTTCTTTCAAACATAATAGTTGTGTAAGTATTTAGCGTAAGGAAGTTTGCAAACAGAGCAAAATAAGTCAAGTGTCCTTATCTTGCTCACTTTTTTCCATGTTGTAGTCTTTTGTGCAATTCTTTTGAAAACTGAAAAGTCACATAAAAAATACAAATGATCAAAATCTAATATTTACTGAAATGTAGTCTCTATTCACAAGGTAAAAAATATGCAGCTGAGAATCACACACGTCGAACGCCAAGATCGCCATTGGCTGCCCCAAAATAACATCAAAGTTTGCTCAGCAATAAATTCATTAAAAAACAACAAATCGCCTAACATTGTCAATATTTCTTCAAAGTTGTTAAAAATTGAGGCAACAACAAGTGCCCATTTGCTTTCGACTTTTATAAACCAATTCCTCTCAGGAAATCGTTAAAGGTGTTAACGTAAATTAATCGTGATCGAAAAAAATTGAAGAGACGCTTCTGAGTATGATCAACAAGGTGATAGCATACATACATATATACAACTCAGTATTTTTCTTGAGCTTAGAAGAGATCATAAATCCTTTATCGATACATACATATAAAGCTTAATAGTGTTGTGGTGAAGATTTACGTCAGTGCCTGGCTTAATGCCTTAATCTGACGGTGGTCTTACCACTGGCTAAAAACAATACTTCTTCCAATGCCCTTCTTACGCATAGATACACAACAAGTACCAATTTCAGAACTAAATCGCCCTTCCTCTGATTAAGGTCCAAACCGCAATCACCACTTTACTTTAGGGCCTCACCAATAAATGGCCACAGAGATTTGGTGAAATCCCTGTGGGGCTACCTATTCCCGTGGTACCAGATGATTGGGCACTGTTCAGACTGCCAGGGCTCTTTTCTTCCAGTTTAAGGCTAATGCTAGACTCGGTGATTGGTGCTCCCATATACACCCAGGAGCATTTTCATAAAATTCTTTTGGGGTCCGGCAGCCTAATATAGATCGATAGATAGATAGTAAAATGGATATCAACTTTGTACCCAACGTTTATAGTCTTCGAGAAGGCTTTTGACACCCTAACTCACGAAGCTATATGGAACTCATTGAAGTACAAAAGTGTACCTGCCAAGCTAATAAAGATCTATATGAGATCGCTACTTATCGAATTCTGATCGATGGACAACTGATTAGGACGAATGACAACTGATAATTACACACTAAATCCGATGCGCATTGCTTCTTAACTGGGTGAAGGACGCGCTATTGAAATTCAGCATCCTATAATAGAGGAATCACTATGATCTCCAAGGATGATGAGAGGACCTTGACTACTCTGATCACGGTTGTATAATTTTCAGATATAATGGGTGATTAAATTTTAAGAGCTGATGTTGAATGTTCACCTAAACGTGAAGTTTTTTCCTGCATTTAATTTGACATTTTGACAATTTGAATAATGGAAAGATACACAATGGAGCAACGGTCAGAATGGGCAAGAAATTGCAACGTTGGATAATCAATTTCCGAAAAAAATCATTTTCAGTGACGAGGCACATTTTCCCCTCAGTGGATTCCTCAATAAGCAGAATTACCGCATTTGGGCGAATGATAATCTAAGAGTGATTGTCGAAAATCCAATGCACCCACAAAGAGTGACTGTTTGGTGTAGTTTATGAGCTGGCAGCATCATCGAGCCTATTTTTTCCAAAATGAGGCCGGTCAGGCAGATCAGGATGATAACGAACTTTTTATGCTCCAAATTGGAAGATATGGATGCGGAAGATATGTGGTTTCAATAGGACGGTCCCACTTGCCACACAGCTAACGAAATAATGGCTCTTTTGCGCGACAAATTCAATGACCGTGTTATCTCACATAGTGGCAATGTCAATTGGCCGCCAAAATCATTTGATTTAACTCCGTTGGACTTCTTTCTTTGGGGTTATTTGAATGAAAAGGTGTACATCGATAAGCCAGCAAAAATTCAAGAGCTAAAGGATGAGATAATTCGGCACACCAACGGCATAGAATCTCAATTATGCCTCAGCGTCATCGAAAATTTGGAGCACCGAATGGAGGTGTGTTGCCGAGATCGCGGAGGCCATTTGGCTGATATTTTATTCCATACATAATTGAACCATACCAAGAAATGACAATAATTTCCTAAACACTGTGTTTTATTTAAAATCGACATCGGCCCTTACAAATTTAAACACAATCAAAGTTATCACTAGTCCACGAATCTAAATCACCTGCTGCCCTAAAAATAAATATTGGCAAAAGAAAAATTATGCAATTAAACGTAAAAAATAAGGAACAAACATCAAACTTCAGAATCAACTGCTGAATGAAGTCGAATTATTCTGTTATCTGGAAATCATACTGGAGAAAACTTTTGAATCAAACGCCAGCTTTTCTAGCTATTTATACAGAGCCTGATAAAATTTCGGCCAACTCAAGTTAGTGTGCAACTCTCAAGAAGGTCGAAGTAAAATTCAACGAAAATGTAAAATATTAATTCATCGAAAATTTAAATATTAATATTAATACATATAATATTAAAATATTATTACATTAAGTCAAAATCTTTTTAGAAAAATCGAATCATAAAATCACACAAAAACTACAAAACTTGTTTAAAAATAATAACAGTGATCGACAAAAAAATAAAAAAATTGCCATTTATTAATAGATTTTATTAACAGATTTTTTTTTAAATTCATTACAATAGTAAGCTTATAAATAGTTATTTGTTATTTTAATCTATAATGGCATAGCATATATGTAGCTGTTAGCCAGATTGGCCATAATTTAATTGAATAATAATTATAAATTAAATATTAAATTCATTCAGTATTAATTTTCTATATTTTAGAGAGTCTTCAAGATAATTATACAAGGCATTGAGATCAGAGCCATTTAGTATATTGAGTACATTACTGTTACTAAGAGTGTTCCGACCAAAGTATAAGATTCTAAATTCTTTATATGCTGGACAAATGCCGATAAAGTGGAGAGTATTTTCGGGTTCGTTCAGATTACAAATAGAGCAAGTGCCAACAGTGGTATTCTTAAAACATCTAGCGTTTAGATGTAGTAAGCCGCCTCTAGCCTTTACATTTAGACTGGTTGCAGGACAGGAAAGACTTGTAGTAAGAGAGGGTATAACATTGTAATCCAGTTTGGGGTAGATATCATGAAATTGTGATTTAGATGCGTCTAGTGAAGAATCATTAATATCTTTTTCTTTTAAGCGAAGTATAATATTTTTTTAGTATACACATAGAGGAATGTTGTTATCAGGAGGAGGATAAATTGAAGTGAGTTGCACAAGGAAGACCCTTCCTTTGCCCAAAACAAGTTATGTTCTATTATTTTTTCTGCTAATATTCTTGGCAACCTTTGGAGGCTTAAAGATAATATTCGATGAATGTAGCAAAAATGCAATTTTAACGTTGTAATAAATAAGGAGTTAAGTCCAGTTTCTAGGAAGAGAATATAGTTTGTTGTTGTGTTCGGCAAGCTTGAACTTTATTTAATGGACTCTTATGTGCTGAATCCAAATCTGTTTACAGATTTTTCTATCATGTCTAGTTTTTGAGATATTCTTATTTAAATAAAATAAAAAATATTAAAACATTAGATATGTAGTTATTGTGATAACATTGGTCGGAAAAAAACGACGTCGGGAGCAAGAACTTTGTTATGTGATTTTAATTGACTTTTGTGTGCTGAATCCAAATCTGTTCACAGATTTTTTCTATGACGTCTAACTTTTGAGATATTCTTATTTAAATAAAATAAAAATATCAAAACATTAGATATGTAGAGTTATTGTGATAACAATGGTTGGCAAAAAAGGCGGAAGCTTGAACCTTGTAATGTAGTTTTAGTGGACATTTATGTGCTGACTCCAAATCTTTTTACAGATTGTATTTATCACGTCTAGTTTTCAAGATATTCTTCTTTAAATAAAATAAAAAATATTAAAATATTAGATATGTAGTTATTGTGATAACAATGGTCGGCAAAAAAAGGAGAGCTTGAACCTTGTTATGTTATGTGATGTTTATGGACTTTTATGTGCTGAACCCAAATCTGTTTACAGAATGATTCTATCACGTCTAGGTTTTGAGATATTCTTATTTAAATAAAATACTGATATTGAAATATTTAATAATGTGTTACATAATGTTTGTCAAAGTAGGTACCTGCAGTTAATTGTGAATAAAATCAACATTTGTGCATCCATTTTCATCACTTATGGCTTATTTTATTTCTAGTATACCTACAATAAGAACAAAATAGTAAAATATTTAAGTTTCTTACGAGTTTTTGAAAACAAAAAAGAATTTTTTTTTTTTCATTAAAAATATTTTTTTTCGCCACCAGAATAACATCAGAATAACTCCGAAACAGTTGAAAACAAAGAAAAAATATCTAAAGTTGACTTAAAGGTATATACCGCATCGCTAAAAAGTTATTTAGAAATAAGTTAGAGTTGGGAAAATATTAGCCATGCCCATAAAAAAAATTTGTGCGTGACGCGCTGAAAACTGAAAGCGGATTTGAGTTTACTATATTCCTCAGTTGAGATCACTATATTCCACATACTTTTTATGTTCAGGGATCAATTTTTTTGCAGACCAGAATAACAGCTCGGAATTCCAAAAACAAATAAAAAGTTAAAATTCAAATTAAAATCATTATAAAGAGTCTTCCAAATTTTTTGAGTTTTTCCTTATAAGGCAATTCTGGTGCAGCTCTCGTACTGCTAACAATAGCAACATTATTTATGCAAGTTATTATATCAATGAATTAAATTAAAGTCAACCTTAGCGATTACGATACACAAAAAAAAAATACTGGCTCACTGGCTTTTCAAAAACGAACTGGAGTTAAATTAAAACTTTTCTTGCCTTACAAATTTTATTTGGCTCCAGTAAAATAATTTCTTTTTAATAACTTAAATCTTTTGTGTATTAAAAAAAAAGCTAATTACTTATCTTGTCAACAGGTTTTTTTATCTTGCTTTTATTCCGTGATTATCTTTAATTAATTATAATATTTTACTTTAATTTAAATATTTGTTAGTGTCTTCTTGAATAACTTTTATGGTAATTTTTTTTTATATATTGGAAAATAGGGTTTCGATATTTTCAATTGCCTTATCATTATCATAAATAATTAAATACAAAAGAGGAAAAATCTTCCAATATTCAAACACCAAACTGGTTACTTTGGTCTTTAGATACAGTTACTCTGTTGAAAATATTTGAAGTAACTAGTCAACAAATAAATAAGAAATAAGTAAAAGTGCTACGTTTGGCCTTTCAAAATCTTATATGCTCTTCACTCTAGTGATCTTTGATCACTTTTGTGACAAACAACATTTTGTAATAAATTTTGAAAATTTAAATTTTATTAGTCGAACTATTTGTATTACATATTTTTTATAAATTTTTTATGGGGCACTGAACGGTCCCCATAGTAAAACTTGAAAAAAATTCAAAGGAGTTATGGTAGCTTAATGAAATTTTGGCACATATCTCTCTAGGCTTACTATTATCAAAACTGAATTAACATTTTTAGAAATTCTTTTATTTTTCCGAAGCAGGGACAATTAAATACCCAAAATTCCTCCATTTCAGTAATTATTGTTTTTTTGCATTTTAATCTATCATTTCACATACAAAATGATACAGTGTGATAGTTTTTTTATTTATAAAATATAACCAACCTCTAATTATTTAGGGTTGGCGTACACCTTTTTTGAATATCATATTATTTTAAATTTTTTAGTATTTTTTTAAAATTAAGTTTTTACGCTCCAGGTCTTTTTATAAAAATATTTCAATTTATTTTTATTTTTATATTCGATATTTCGCTACACCATTTAAAAGAAAAACATGAACTATTGAAACATTTTTAAAGTGAAGTTATAGTGATTAAGAGAAATTTAAGAAAATATTTCACAGAAGATGAAATGAAAGAATTTTTGTGGTATGAAGACAAATTGGCTGATTCATGAAAATGTAACAAGGTTACACAATAAGAAATTTAATTGTCTATATGAACAACAAAAAAAGGAATTTGGAGTTAAATTTAATAAAAAATGGTTTGTCAATAAGACTGACTTAGAGATTCCAACGGACCTAAAAAGGATTCTTTCATTAGGACATAAACACGCTTTACCTACTAGAAAGGAAGATTTTCCAACATTAAAAATGATTACAGATGGAGAAGATTTAATACAGACACTTCAAAGAAAAGAAAAGCAGGAAATAGCTAGAACTAAATTAACTATAATTATAGATAATCATTTAAATAAAATGAGTTTGTCAAATAGAGATAGGTTTTTTTTTTAGATAAAGTAAAAGAAACAGAAAAGGTTTTAAAAAGCAATAAAGACATTCTTATTCTAAAAGCAGATAAAGGTAACACTACTGTAGCTTTAAATAAAAAGGATTATGAAACCAGAATTATAAATATTGTAGAAGATACTACAAAATATAATCTAGTAAATAGAGATCCTACTAACAAACTACAGAAGACTTATATAGTAGAAGAACTTTTTGAACGTAAAATTATTACAGCTATTGAGAAGAATAAACTTAAAACAAATATAGCTACTGCACCTAGGTTATATGGATTGCCAAAAATTCACAAAGAGGAATTTCCTTTACGACCTATTTGTTCCTTTGTTAATTCGCCATCCTATGAGTTATGTAAATATATTTCAAACGAATATATTAAAAAAGATTACGGAACATTCAAAATACAATAATAAAGACTCGCTTGAATTTAAAAATAAGATAAGAAATCTACATGTAAAAGATGATGAAAAATTAATTTCATTAGATGTAGTATCATTATTTCCAAGTATACCTGTTGACTTAGCAATTCATACAATAGAAGAAAACTGGGATATTATAGAAAAATTTACAAAAATAGAGAAATCCTTATTTTTACGTATTCTCAAGTTTTGTATAGAGGATAATAGATATCTTCAATATAATCCGAAAATTTATATACAACAGAAAGGACTTCCAATGGGATCTCCCGCTTCCCCAATTCTAGCGGATATAGTCATGGAGAAATTGCTGGATTCTTGTATTGAAAAATTAAGTATATAACCAAGTATAATAATCAAATATGTAGATGATTTGTTTTGTGTCATTTCTGAACAATATGTTGCATACATTTAATGAATTTGATAATTGCATTAAATTTACAATAGAGAAGGAATGCAATTCTAAACTTCCATATTTAGATACCTTAATAATTAGGAAAAAGAACAAATTGATAATGGATTGGTATCAAAAACCCACAGCTTCGGGTAGAATTATTAATTACTAATCTAAACAAAATAAACGAATAATTATAAATACAGCGAAAAATTTAATAGAAGGAGTGTTGTTAACCATTAGTGACAGAGAATTCCACAGCAAGAATATAGATAAAATTAAAAAGATATTAAGCGAAAACAATTTCCCAATTCAGCTAATTAATAGATTAATAAGACAATACAAAAGTGATAGAAAACCAAATACAAGAAATGAGACAGAACCAAAGATATATAAATCAATAATTTATGTACCGGATTTATCTGAACGGTCGGAAAAATCAAAAATATTTGATACAGTTAAATTCAAGATGGCATTTAGAACGTATAATACATTAAATATATTATTTAGCAAACCAAAAGATAGAATAGAAAAATTAGATATGTCAAATTCAGTGTATAAAATACCTTGTAAGGGAAATGACAAAGAGAATTGTAATAAAGTACATATATGTAGGTAGAACAAAGAATAAACTGAAAACGAGAATAGCTGGATATAAATCAGACCAGAGATACAGGGATAACATCAGTTTGCAAAAAAACAGCATTGTCTTCCCACTGTTCAAAAAGTAATCACTATCCCAACGTTGAAAATGTATCAATTCTAAATTTGGAAAATAATTATAAACGTCGTTATATGTTAGAAATGTTACAAATAATTAAAGTTCCGATTGAAAAAAGAATAAATTTTAAAGCCGATACCGAAAATGTTGCACAGAATTATAGACATTTAGTACATAGTATAATAGAATCTCTAATTTGTTTGTAACTTTTTCGGTGTAATTTATGTACATATACATATGTATAAATGTGAAATTTTTTTGGTTTTTCTAAAAATTGTTTGAATATTCTTAATATAAGAAACTTTATGTAGATATTTAAATATGTATAGGTTTTAAAAATGTTTTTATCATTCGTAGCAAGGTATATTTATCTTACTAGGTAGTGTCATCCACCCAGCTGATTTAGTAGTTCGACATGTCAAAAATTCTATGTGTTCAGAAATTTTATTGTGTAGAAGTGAGAAAGCAATAAAACACATACACGCCTTCTCAATTTTCTTATATGTTTTTTGACATTTCGAACTACGAAGCAAAAACAAAATGCCATGTTGTTCTTGTATTGTTGTATTTGTTGTAGGGATGCCACTACCTAGTAAAATAAATATACCTTGATTCGTAGTAACATTTTATTTGTTTTTGAATGTTTTGAAATGTTAGTTTTTTAAATTTAATTGACAAAAAATTTTTTCAATAATTTTAATATTTTCATTCATTTAAATATTATAAAATTATTTTCATTTCCTGACGATGCTAACCAATGGTGTAGCGAAATATTGAATATAAATATAAAAATAAAAATAAATTTAAATATTTTTATAAAAAACCTAGAGCGTAAAAACGTAATTATAAAATTATTAAAAAGGTCAGAAATTATAATAAGTTTTTAGTATTATTTTTATTTTATTTTATTTTATTTTTAAAGTTTTAAAAATACTCAGAATCATTGGTATTCAAATAAAACTATATGAACAGGGTTACCAAATTGACAACACTTAATATTTTAAAATTAAAATATTTTTTAAAATAAAAAACATATTTATATAAAGATTAATAATAAAGTTACAAACAAATTGAAATAACATAACAATTGTAAACAATTTCTTAATCACTAAAATAAGCTTCTGAGTCTGAATCAGTGTTAAAAAAATCATCTACTATTATGTAGTTACTAATTTCTTGAGTATTGTTGAAAAAGCTGCTTGTATTTATTGTATTTCTATAAGATGAAATTAATGGATCAGAAGAAATTGGGTGTTTATTCATTAAATCTTAATTACAATTTTCTCTGCTTTTTTCCAGTGTACCCAAGTTTGTTCTTTCTTAATTGTGTTGTGAAGGCATTATAAATTATTCGCCCATGCACTTACCTTGTATTAGTTGGCCCCGGTTTAAAGCATAGTCTAATATTACAAAACATTTTCAAATATTAAAAATATCAACTGATAATTTTAATAAAAAATATCAAATATGGATGATTTTTAAAATCAATATATCAAAAGTTGGTATAGAAAACACCTAAACCTTTTTATACATATTTTAGTATATATAACAGAAGATAAGAATATTGATGCATTAAAGGTATTTTTTTGATGTGCCTCTTTTTTCGGGTCCATGGAAGATGACTATTTTTTTTTAAAGTACATATTTTGGTTAAAAATTTTTTTTTTTTTTTCTTAACTTATTTATTGTATCTTCAATATTTTTGAACTAACAATAATTGCTCGTATCTTAAGTCTAAAATAAAATATTCTCTTTAAGTCCAGCCAGTGCTAGACAAAAATAATGTTTGTTTCACGGATTTTGCAATCATTTGCGGGTCATGCCTCTAATGTACGGCCAAGAAAAGCAGTATCTCTTCTTTTTAGTCGAATATAACCAGGTTCATTCAGCATGTTACGCGCCAAAGGGTTTGGATGAGATTCAAGCCTCTTTAGATATGTGACTGCATGTTTCGCTATTTCTGCTTTAACTGATGGCATGTTTAGGTCTTTTTGGATGTTCGAATTTTTATATACCAGGGAGCAGATGTAATAATACGTAAAATCTTATTTTGGCGCCTTTGAAATTTTTCTACATTGCTAGCTGAGGCAGTGCCCCATAACTGAATCCCATAACACCAAATTGGTTTGTGGATCGACTTGTACAGTAGAAGTTTACAATCTAAGCTCAGGGTGGAATTTCTGCCAACAAGCCAATTTAGTTGTACTGCTTTTAGTTTCATTTGTGTTAACTTGAAATCAATGTGGCTTTTCCAAGTATGGCGACGGTCAAGATGTATACCCAGATATTTAACGTCTGAAAGCTGTGGTATCATTTGATTATTTATGCAAATAGGAGGGCATGAGTCTCCATGCAGTGTGAAAGTTATGTGAGTACATTTTTGTTCATTCACTTTTATTCTCCATTTTTCTAGCCATTTTTCCAAATTGAGTATGTGGTCTTGTAAAAGTTGTGATGCTTCTTGGGCACTTTCATGAATACTTAAGAAAGCTGTGTCATCTGCAAAAGTTGATGTGTGGACTAGGGTGCTAATTGGCATATCTGACGTGTACAGAAAATATAAAATTGGTCCCAAAATACTACCTTGGGGAACTCCGGCTTCAATGAGCTGTGGCGAGCTTAAAAAGTCACCTTCTTTTAGTAAAAACTTGCGATTCGTTAAATAATCTTTTAAGAGCTTATACAAGTTTTCGGGCAAGTTCAGCTTTAGCTTAAATATTAGGCCTTCGTGCCAAACCTTATCGAATGCTTGGCTAAAAACTTCACAATTTTTTTTACATTGTTGTTATAAATATTTGAATTTAAGTATTTTTTCATTGTTTCTGCTACATTTCTGAATAAAACAAATATAATTGCATACATTTTCATTGAAAAATTAATTTTTGATATTTAGTTTTCCAAACCCATTTTTTGTTACTTAAAAATTATTAAAAAAATTTCAAAATAATTCGTTACACGGCTTTAAAGCCGTGTAACTTTTTATAGGTGTAACGCACATGAAAAACCAAACCACTTCTGGAATCGTGGGAGTGTCAGCTTTCATCCCATATGTATTTTTTCCACTAGACAGTTTACTGTGTGGGGTTAGGAAATGAATGTTGTAGAACTTAAATACAGAATGACAAATTTATTTTTACTCTTTCAACACATGGTAAAGGGTATAGAAAGAAAGAAATTTAAACAAATTGTAAACATTGCTAAGGTAACGTTTGATCTATTAATGATAAATTGCCAAACTAATCTACACATTTTTAAAACAAGAGAAATCTCTCAAATCAGCATTAACCAATTTAAAATTTTTCGTCTCCAAAGAAAACAACACCGTACCCTGCCCATTGTAAAGTGCTACTTTAAACCCTACTTCTTGATCTTTTGACATTTTTTTTTGTTGTGTTGCAGTTGTTTTTGTTTGTTTGTATCAGCATGTTGTTGCTGATTATATTGTGAATTTTTTGTTTGTGAAGTTTTGTTCCATTTGGCATGTATTATTGTTGTTTGTTAATTCCAGAGCTCTTGTTTTATTTTTTTTTTCCTTTCTCTCATTTATGTAGTCAACATTTTCGCTAATTGAATTGAACTTTTTTTGTTTATACATTTTTTTTTTTCGTTTTAAACTAAAGTTAAGCACAGTGATTCATAAGTAAAAGAGTAATAATATTATAAATTCAGTTTTGTTAAGTTCTGTATAGACGGTTGTTGATGTTACAATATTATCAGAACTAATATTGTGCTGACACGTGATTGTCACATATTTGTCATTATTATTGTTAGTTTGAAGTCTAACAATGCTTTTTCCGACAATATTTTCAGACAATAATTGTGAGTTCACACGATTCTTAAAAGTCTTCTGTATATTTTTCTGACAATATTCTGACAACTGTACAGAGCTTTACATTTTTCAAGAGTCTTCGAATTCTAGTTTTGAATAAAACAACAACAAAAATTCATGAAATAATTTATTAAAAAAATAAATGTAAAATTCAATGACATTTATATTTTAGAAATTATATCTTGTAAATAACCACGACTGGCTAATGCAGAGCTTATCCCATCAGTATAATTTCTAAAATTTTTTTTCAAAATATTGAAGTGTTATTTCACGAATGGTATGAGTTATGTTGATCTCGAACAGCTTAAAGTGCTTTTACACAGCGTGTATTTTTCATATGACTTGTCACTTTTCCACGTGTAAATTCTATACACGTCGTGTAAACCCTTTCAAACATAACATGTGTATTTTCCATGTGTACAATACATATGACATTTTTCATTTAGAACGTGTTCTATTTGATGTGACAAATCATCTGACATCCTGTAATGCTAACTTGATATTTTGCTATTTTAGGTTTTTTGTGGTATCAAAAGCACTAAAAGCGTGGCAAAAGCACTACGTTTGCACATTTGCATCAGCTGTGGTTGGCAATACAAAACTGTGTGGCGGAAAAATTATTTATTATAGGTTATGTCAGATGTAATTACACATGTACGTTTGAAAGCAAACATTATAAACCGTATGTAAAATGTCTATTTTGACAAACACATGAAATCACATATGGGTTATCAAACTGACAAGTCATGTGACAAACACACGCCGGGTAAAACCATTTTTAAGAGTTATTTGTTTGACAATATAACATGTGGACTTACTTTACTCTCAAAGCAACTAAGAATGATTTTGTAGCCCAAGCAAGAGGTCCAGTTGGTGGAATAACATTTTCACCAAATGACGTTTCAAGAGTTATTGATTTGGTGGTAAAATTCATAAACTTAACGTACCCTCAAAGAAAACAATCAATCATCATCCCAGTAAAATCACAAGTTGTCAATATTGATCTAATTGATTTTAGAAATAAAAATTCATTTAGCTAAAATCGCAATGTATACTATTCACTGTAACGTTAGCTTCTACCTTACTTCGAAAGTAATACAGCAGATGATGCTATAACAAACAGTAAGTTTTTATGGATGCAATAATGTCTCATTTAAAGCTCTCGGCTTGTTTTAACTCCATAATGGATAATTTTTTTGGAATGGTAAAGGGGGTAGTAAAGCAAAGCAACTATATAGCCTATCCTACCCAAATGGCAACCTCACCTGCACGTTGTACATCCTGCCGATAACAAACAAGGCTCAGTCGGCAAAAGTTGGGCGATATAACCCTTGCAGTTGCAGGGTTATATCGCCCTGCAACTGCAGTGATTAAATCCACTGTCAGTTGCCTGCTGGCAGCCCCAGCTCCAGGATCGGATGTTTTGGCCCAATCAGTCATACATCATAATATACCGTAAAAAACCGTAAAAAACCGATTACCGAAACCATTTGAAATTGGGGCCTATGCTCCTTGCAGGAGTTAATATATATAACCATTTAATGAAAAATGAGCCTTATGACTAAACAAATGTTTGCATTAAAAATTCGATTAGTTTTCAATTGTTAATGAGATCTGCATCAATACACGTACGATGCAACTGATCATCATTAGGCTTCAATACATGTAGGCAGGCTAGAATGATGCTCAAAGAGCCCATGAGTTAAAAACTTCAACTAACATCTAGGCAAAATGAAAATCGAAGAAGATGATCCTCGCAGACTGTGCCTGGAAGACACTGAGACGGCAGTACACATTTGTGTGAATGTCTGGTTCTGGCTAGTATAAGACTTAGGACCACTGGTAAAAGCTTGTTAAATGTGGATGCCATGGCGGACCTGACCTTTAAATAAATGCTAGCAATTACTAGAGTCTCCACGATGAGAAAGATGGTCGACAATTACTTATCGACAGTCTGATATCACTACAGTCAAGAATAAAGGCTGGTGGCAATACGTGACTCTATGAAAATAAGCTTGCCATAATTATAAATTAGTTCAGAAGGGGGTCGAAAATGGACCCATTACGGAAGCGGTCTGCTGCGTTACTACCCCTACAATAATAAGAGACTTATTCATATAACAAGCTGAATCCTGAATGTATGTTCAAAAATATCTATATTTTACATATAGTGGATAGATAAATTTCTAGTTGCCGAGAAAGGCGGCGTACAATGTAACGACGTAGTGTATTTTGGGACAAAAATAGAAAACGTGATCTGATGTGAACGACATTAGCCTCAGAGTTGTTAGATATCACCGTTAAGAAAAAAATTGGGTTTTTACGTACCCACTACCACGCCTCCTGTCTATACAAAGAAATTTGGGGTAAATTAAAATGCTCCAACTGATTTCGGGAGATGATAGTCTTTTTTATAAGTAGAAAAAATCCCCACAACAAGGGGGATTTAAAGTAACTGTTCGCCCTAAGGGGTTAAAAAGTATTTTTTTCTTTATTTATAAATACAAACATATATCGGGTGGTTAAATTTTAAGGGACGATGTTGAATGTGAACCATACCTAAACATCAAGTTTTTTTCTGCATTTAATTTGAAATTTCTTAATTTCAGACTAATTCAATTTGCACCAGGGAAAGATACACAATCGAGCAATGGTCAGAATGGTGGCTAGAAATGGCACCTATGGGTGATCAATTTTCCAAGAAAATCATCTTCATTGATTAGGCACATTTTCACCTCAGTGGATTCGTCAATAAGCAGAATTGCCGTATTTGGGCGATTGATAATTCAAGAGTGATTGTCGAAAAAGCAATGCACCCACAGTGAGTGACTGCTTCGTGCGGTTTATGGGCTGGCGGCATCATCGGGCCGTATTTTTCCGAAATGAGGCCGGTCAGTCAGTTACTGTAAATGGTGTTCGCTATGGTGAGATGATAACGAACTTTTTATGGCCGGAATTGGAAGATATGGATGTGGACGATGTGTGGTTTTAATAGGACGGTGTCACTTGCCACACAGCTAACGAAACAATGGCTCTTTTGCGCGACAAATTCAATGGCCGTGTTATCACACGTGGTGGCAATGTCAATTGGCCGCCAAGATCATGTGATTTGACACCGTTGGACTTCTTTCTTTGGGGTTATTTGAAAGAAAAGGTTTACGTCGATAAGCCAGCAACAATTCAAGAGCTAAAGGATCATCAAAAATTTGGAGCACCGGATGGAGGTGTGTCGCCGAGATCGCGGCGGTCATACCAATATAATTGAATCATACCAATATTATCAAAATAATAGAAATGACAATAATTTCCAAAATAATTTGGGTTTTATTTAAACTGAACATCGACCTTACAAATTTAACCACCCTTATAATAGAAACCTTTTGGGATGGTTAGCCCAAAATGTGTATGAGTTCGGGAAACAATATGAAGCCAAACCTAAGTTATTTGCAGGCATCCTGAAATCCTAGGACATAATAAATAAGTAAATTTTATATTAAATTCTATATTAATTTCTATGTAGCGACAAGTTGTTAATAATTCTAGGGTGGGCCACAGAATCTCTAAGGTGGGCCACAGCAACTCTAAGGTGGGCATTGTTTTCTCTGTCTAGGTTTAAATTTATTCATATGTAGTTTATTTAAAAATAGATGAATTTATTTACAATCAGACGCAGAGTGTTATACTTCCGAACATGTAATTCCAATTCACATATGTATATGATATTGGAATAACAACTTGTGGAATTTCACTTGAAAATAAAAATTTTTATATGGAAATTTTCATTTTCCGATTTGCATCATTTTGCGGGCACTCTGTGTCTAAATTAGAAGAAATAAAAAAAAATATATTGTATATTTTTTATTTGGGCTATTTATTACCAAAATACAAACAAATTTATTGCATCGCGTGTCTTTTATATTTTTTGATTTTTTTCCATTTGCTTAAATTTGCGGCGTATTGAGAAATCGGGATCATCGTAAACACTAAGACTTCCTGAAGCGTTGGTTTCTGGGTTAAGAATATTTATTTAATTTCTAGGTGGCCAAACAACATGTAGAAAATAACTGTTTCAAAATTCTTCAATAATTTGGTTAATATCACGCTTAGAAGAACTATTATGTCCTCAGTAAAAATAGTCGGGCCTCTTCGACTGAGTTCTATAATAAATTTTCATAATTGGGAACCTTTGCTGGATCTTAATATCATTCGAGGTGATTTACCAAAATTTACTGAAAAGACCCGTACACACAAATTAAAGTTTAGAGTTCGTCATATAGTATTTATTCCTGTTAAAAACTCTGACAATCAAATACCTACTTTAAAGTAAAAAAAAAACAGAAAAAAGTTTTAAACCAATTAAGGGCCATTATTATAACTTGCCTTTAGCTAAAGTTAGTATTTTGCTGGAGCGATAAATAGTTTTTCGTTATTAAAATTGAGCTAAAAACCACTTTTAACTATTACGTACTATAAGGACAAGTTATATCAATGAGCATTATCCTCATTATTATAACGAAGAACTACTTATCACTCCAACAAAATCCTAACTTTAGCTAAAGGCAAGTTATAATAATGGGCCCAAAAGTTTTAGTTGGTTTCAGATACCTATATAATTAATGCTGTCTTTAATTCAATTATATACTTAAGCTATATCTATAAATATAATAAAATAGTAACTCATATCCGTCCATCAGTCTGTCTGTCTGCTTTTCGTTTGTGTTCGCATCACGTAAAAACTACTGGATGGATTTTAACAAAATTTTGTGAGGAGGTACCTTATTATCCTGATCCCAATATAGGATACTTCTTAATGAAATATCTTATTTCCAAGAGAAAGGGGAGAAGAAGCAGTTAAAAACGCAATTTCCGGTTTAAAGGTACTGAAAATTTTGGTTTAAAATTGGGATATTTTCAACACGGTATTTTTCAACATGGTTACATTTTCACACACTTTCTTATTTATTTTTATTTTACTATATGCAACAGATGGCGCCAGTTGAATACAATTTGTATTTTTATTTTGTGGAATTACATTGTTATTAAAATATTTTAAACACCTTTTACAGAGCCTTACAATAATTTTAAGAATTTTACATTTTTTTATAAATTTAAAAATTGTATCCAAGCATGGGTACCTTTATATAAAGAAATAAAAAAAACCATAACTGAAGCTCTATTAAAGTAAGATTCTTACAATTGGTGTGGAATACTTTCTAAGCAAAATCGAGTAAAATATTGTCAGGGCACCCACGACGTGGCGGGCACAGCTAGTTAAGAAAAAAAAATAATATTTTTATTTAATAAGTATTTGAATCAATTTAAAATTTAATTTAATTAAACATTTATATTCTGAAACTTATCAACACCTTTGATTTCTGCAAAAATTGTTTTTCTGTGCATATATGTACGTTTGTATTTTACTCCACTGTTATCAATTGTTGCTCGTTAATAAATTTTCATTTATTGCGTGCAAAACGTTCATAATTCAATCGTTTAATTCATTGAAATAATAAAAAAAAATGTGTGCCGTTAGCTTAGCAATACTTTCAATCAGCCTTTAAAAAATGAGGATGTATGAAAAAATGTAACCTTAATGGTGGATCAGATATTTAAATATTCTTCTCGAAGTAATGACAAATATTTTGATTCCTCTAAAAACAAAAGATTGTTTTTTTTTTGTTTATAAGTTAATAAATCACTACTTGACATTTACTTTTTCAAGATAATTTTTTTAAATATTAATTATGACCGCATCGTAATTAACCTATTCGAAAAGCCTCTTTTGATTATTATTGATAGCATCTGGCTATCAAATATTGTTGTATGTATAATAAAGGGGCTTTCAAAATGTATTAAAAAAGGCCCATTATTATAACCTGCCAAGAAGTAGCTAAGTTAGATTTTACGGGAGAGATTAGTAGTGTCTATTTTATACCACTTAACCTGCAGATTAAAGTGTTCCAATGTGATTTCTTAATAATTTTTTTCCTTAATTAGCATAATTTTTTTCTCTGATATTTTCTTAATATTTTTTTTTACATTGTTTGTTTACAACAACAACTTGCAAGTTCGTTAACGAAAAAGCCATATCTTACTTTTGACGGGGGCCTGCTGTTTTTGAAACACGAAAAATGCAATAAATTATTTCGTTGCAATATAATTACTTAGTGGCGCCTAGATTTTTTTTTTTGGTTTTAAATTATATGTTGAAAACAACTGAGAAACAATTAGCATTTATTTTCTTGATGCCACTTACAATTAACATCTTGAGAAATTATTAAAAATTAAAAAATAAAACAATAGTAATTGACAGATTAATAGTTGTAACTTTAACATAATAATGAACTCAGATCTAAACAACTACACAAAAAATATTTTTGCACCAATTAAAGGTTTTAATTGGTTCAGATACAAATTTAATTAAATTTGTAATTGATTCAAATATTTACTTGTTTGGAAGATTGTTGTTTTCTTTTCGAATTAAGAATATAATGGAATCAATTAAAAAATTAATTCCAATTTTATCGAAGACTAATTAAAATATTTTTTTCTGTGTATTAAATTATTTTTAAAATAAAATAAAATAATTTAATTCAAAAATCGTATACATATTTCTAATTCTTTTTGAATTAAGAATATAATTGAATCAATTAAAAAATTAATTCCAATTTGATCGAAAACTAATTAAAACTATTAAAGCAAATTAGACCAAAATTTTTTTCTGTGTATTAATTCATTTTTAAAATAAAGTAATTTAATTCAAAAATCGTATACAAATTTCTGTGATTACAAGGATATAACAGTTTCTCCTTTTCTTATTCTGTGTTTTCAAAGTAGACCACTTAAGACTTTGTAGCTGGTTCTTTTTAGATAATTTATTCCCATAGCTTTTAAGGATATTTAATTATTTCGGGACTTATTTGAAAAGGGTTTTTAGTCCGAATATATCGACTGATATAGTTGAGTTGCCAATTGTCGAGGCTGGTACTGCAATACCGATAAGATTTGAATTTGGTGATATTGAAAAGGCAATAACGGATTTAAACACCAAAAAAGCTCCTGGCGTTGATAAAACCAGTAACAAGATGTTATTTGAATTGCCCCGTATAGCTCGCAGAATCGTTCTTTTTATTTTTAATGCCATTTTACGTCTTGAGTACTTCCCCACAGAGTGGAAAATATCCTTGGTTACCATGATTCCCAAACCAGGAAAAGACCACACAATAATTGAATCATACAGACCAATAAGCCTTTTGTCAAATATGTCAAAACTGTTTGAGAGGATGTTAATAACTAAGCTTAACCCTATTCTAAGCGACAAAGGATGTATTCCAAACCATCAATTCGGTTTCAGGAAAAAACATAGTACGATCGAACAAACTCACAGGTTAGTCAATGTTGTTAAGAAGACATTTGAAGAGAGAAAATACTGCTCTGCGCTTTTTATCGACGTTTCTCAAGCATTCGATAAGGTATGGCATGAAGGCCTAATATATAAGTTAAAACTGAATTTACCCGTAAACCTCTATAAGCTGCTAGATAGTTATTTAACCGAACGAAAATTTATTGTGAAAGAAGGAGATTTTTTGAGCTCACCCCAGCCAATCGAAGCCGGAGTTCCCCAAGGTAGCATATTGGAGCCCTTTTTATACTTATTGTATACTTCAGACATGCCAACTAGTAACCGAGTTCACACATCGACATTTGCTGACGACACAGCTCTTTTGAGCATTCACGAAAGACCCGAAGTAGCATCACGATATTTACAAGACCACATATTCAATTTAGAAAAATGGTTGAAGAAATGGAGAATAAAAGTGAATGAACAAAAATGTACTCACATAACTTTCACACTGCGTAGAGAATCTTGCCCCCCTATTCGGATAAATAACCAAACGATACCCCAGCTTTCAGACGTCAAATATCTCGGCATACATCTTGACCGGCGCCTTACATGGAAACGGCAGTCCAACTAAACTGGCTTATTGGCAGAAATTCTACTCTAGCTTTAGATTGCAAACTTTTATTATACAAGTCAATTCTAACACCAATATGGTGTTATGGCATTCAATTATGGTGCACTGCCTCAGCTACCAACGTAGAAAAATTCAAAGGCGCCAAAACAAGATTCTTCGTATAATTACATCTGCTCCTTGGTATATAAAAAACTCGAACATCCATGAAGATCTAAACGTGCCAACAGTTAAACTGGAAATAGCGAAACTTGCCATAAGTTATTTAAAGAAGCTTGAAACTCATCCTAATCCACTGGCCCGTAACATACTAAATGAACCTGGTTACATTCGACTAAGAAGGAGGGACACTGCTTCTCTCATCCGTAAATCAGAGGGATAACCCGCAACTTACAGTAACCGTGAAACATACATTTTTTTTTTTGTCCAGCACTGGTTGGACTTAACATGTATGTTTTTATTTTTAGACTTAAGATATGAGTAATTTTTGATAGTTCAATTATATTGAAGATACAATAAATAAAAAAATTGTGAAAAAAAATTCGGGACTTTAAAAATTACGAAATATGTCGTTTTGCGTTCTCAAAATTAACACACTCATAAATGAGTTATTCTCGAAAAAAAAAACATCACAGCTAAATTTGTCTTAAGCAGTTAATACTTTTTGCCCCAGAGTTATTATCAGTCATGTCACAGAGCTAAATTCCGTTCGGAAGTGGAATTGATTCCGTACTTTGCTTCTCTAGAAAACGTAAAACGAAAAAAAATTTCGGAATGAAACCACTTGCAATTTGCTATGTAAAATTAATATTTTTTTTTGCATTTTTAGCCGCATAAACTATGCAGAACATCGTCTTATTAAAATTCTGCTACATATTTTATCAATTTACTGCTGTGATTAAAGATATTTCGGCTATTTTTGTTAAATTTTTTCTGGCAAATATTTTTATGCCTTTCAAAAAATTAATTTATTTAAGCATTTTAGACATTTCGTTCGGAATTGAAATTATTTCGTAGTTATCATTTCGATCGGAATGGTTTTAGCTTCTATAGATTCCGTTCGGTTTTAGTAAATCTAAAAAATAATAAACCACTTTTTATGTATTACATATTGAAACATAAGAAAGAATGTGACAAAACAAAAAATAGATGCTTTGAGAGATAATAAAAATTCAAGAAATAAATCTTTCAACAGTTTGTAGTACGAAACCTCCCCTACATTCCAATACCTCATTATATATGCGCCGGGTTGCGACTGTAGGCACCAGAACAATTTTTCTGACCCAAGGTCCTCTATTTTCTTCATAAATTAATGAAAACACAAGTTTTACACAACCAATTATTTTCTGCACATCATTGCAACGTTGCTTGTTGAAGTATTTCGACCTTATTAATACAAATCTAAGGACAACAATTTTTTACCGAATCGTCTTCTTGGGTGTTGGGTCCTATAACTTTTGTGGGACCCTGCGAATAAAAAGCATGTGCTAAATAAAAATACTTTTAAATTTAGCTGTATTTTTCACCTGATATGCCCACAGATTTGTCTGGTCATTTTAACAATATACAGAGAAAGTCCATTTTGGACCACCCTGTTCGCTGTGATAATGTTGAAATAAACCAGTAATATTTTGGCTTCCGAGGTAGTCTGGTATTTACTTTCAAAGCAGTAATATAACTTTGAAATCGGTTACCATAAAAATTGATTTTTGTTCCCATTCTCAAAATATGTACCAAAGTGCGGGGGCAAATTACATTTTATAGCAAAAATTAAAGACCAAAGTTTAACCTACAAAACAGAAAAAAATAAGATAGCTACTAAAGGGTTTTTGTAGACTATCTATGTAAAACATTTGAAAATATTCAAATAAAATAATTTCACCTTTCATGAATTAATGCTATAACGACTTCATGACCACCGAACCCTGTTTAATGAGGCATTTGTTTGAAGAAAAAAAATACTGAAACCAAACTTGCAAATCAGTCATGCACATAAAACCAACATCTTAATCTTTAATATTTTCAACCAAATGTTTTCACAACAATAGATATACTAACAGTAAAAAAAAAATTTCAATCATATTCTTATGACAAATTACACTTATTTACAAGCATAAATACGTCTAGAACATGTAGAATAGTTTATCAAATGTGGGAATCGAATCATTAAACAATTTTGTGAACAAGTAATCATTATTCTTTATTATTAACGTTTTCTACAACTACAATGATATAATTGATGCAAAGCGCTGTCAGGCATTAATGTCGCCGATATGTCGTCAACAAAAAGCGACACTTCCTCAAAACAACACGGCGTACGTAAAATCAATGAGGCACGACCACAACAAGAATGATGATGACGCCAGAGAAAAAAACTTTTTTTTTTCACTGAAAAAAGTCAAGCAAAGTCAAAAACTTAAAAAAGCATAAATTTGATTTACACTCAAGGAAATTTGACTGTTAAAGGAATAAATAAAATAACGTGTGTTATCATACAACTGAGAAAAAAGATGATATCCCAGCTCTGTAATATTATATTCTTTTAATCTAATCTCCTCTTCCTCTATCTACAACTTTTTCTTTAGATTCTTTGCCTTCAACACAAATATTGTCTAATTTATTTTTCTTTGCTCTACTTTTCCATACTCTACTTTACTGCACTCTATCGTAATCAATTGTGCTATAATGCTCAGTACTGTACTGTACTCTACTTTATTTTAGGTTATTCCGTTTTACTGTACTCTAAGTTAATTTCTTAGCTGTACGATATTTTTATAAATCCTGCTGATTTTGATAAATCCTTACTGTACTCCTTTAAAATTGTTAAAAAATTTCTATCGATATCGAATATTTTAATTTGACCACTCCCCTTCTCCACTATACTCTTGTCTTATCAACGTTTTATACTTCAATGGGGATGCGTATCTTATATCTGGCGACTTAAGCATAATTTTACGTTTACCACTTATAAGTTTTTTGTAGCAGAGATGACGGCAAGAAGTTTTCTAAGACCAAGCGGATAACAATAAATAAGTTTAGGGTTAACAGAAAACACAAGCATATTGAATTTGTTATTTATCAAAGGAATTGACACTATGTCGTCGAGTTACAAGGTCACTGAGAAGGATAGGACACAGAGAAGTATAGGACCCAAAAGTGTCCCTTTGAATGTGAAATTTTTACAGACGGCTCGGAAATAAACGTTGGCATTAAAACTGGTGTCTAAATATGGGGTAAGGGCATTCACGGGTCGTATAACCTTTTGGATGACTGTTAAGGCTATCAGACTGATATACTAACGATATTTAAAGCTACGACTGATAAAGAACGAATAAGTTGACTATTTATGCCGACAGTCAAGCAGTTCTGAAGAGCTTGAAATATCATAGTATCATAGCCTTTCATGCTATGATAGCAAATATAATTTAAAATATATTTTAAAATTAGAGCAGTTGTATTCTTAACAAACTCTGATATATGGAAGGGAACAGTGTAATCAACCACTATTAAAGGGAACTCAAACTGTTATACAGAGCTCTAACTGTTGCAGGAGCTCAATAGGTTAATTTTAAGTAGAACTGATATTAATAACGAGGTTTTCGGCATGCTTATTCCATTTTACTTAAGAATATTCTCATCGTCTCGTTAGGGTATCAAAGCTTAGACTGGACATTGCAGTGTTCACTATACAACTTCGTTAGGGGAAGAAACTTTTTAAAGAACGTGTGAGTAGTGCAAGTAAGCTTATGGGATAATGACACTCCTGCTGTTTATGCCAAGTCAGAGAAGAGTTAATAAATATGGAGTATATTATATGTCATTGCGCAAGATTGCAAAGACTCTATTTTCGCAAGATGTAAATTTAACGACGCGATCATATTTGATATAGAATAGTCTAGCAGGAAGGCCAGTAAGATACTCAGATACAAAGAAATACCTTAAGCTGGATGACTGCATTGGTAACATGTCATTGAAACTTCAAGTAATATCCATACAATACAAAAATCGAAAAAGATGATACTTGCGGACTGTGCCTAGAAAAGGCTGAGACGGTAGCGCACATTGTGTGTGAATGTCCGGCACTTACTAGCACAAGACTTAGGACCACTAGTAGAAGTGTGTTAAATATGGATGCCATGAGGGACCTGAGCCTTTAACAAGTGCTAGCAATTACTAGAGTGTGTAATTTTTTTTTTTAGAGAAGTAATACTCAGGCAATTAATGCCTATATTAACTGTGTTACTTCTGTGTACTGTGTTACTCCCTTTTCAAAGGGATAGTTGTAGATAAGACAGATGGTTATTGTGATAGTGAAGCTTCGCTCATGGCAACATTGCAATTGCACGTTGTGATTATTTTAAGAACAGTGTTGCAAGCGCCTATGGTGTTTTTTAGGCGAATTAGTTTGAAGATAGCATAGCCAATTAGTCGGCTCACTGTGGTCAATATTTTGAGATAGCGGCCAAAACTCCTTTTGGTTTTTGTCCTCCGATTTTAAAGTTATTAGACTCATATGAAAGTAGACAGTAGTAAACGTCGGGAGCCCAAAAATTGGAACTCTATTTCAACTATTTCACTGAGAACAGGATGGTCCAAAATGGGCTTTTTCAGAATTTAGTAAATTTATGATATTTTTAGTTAATTTTTAAAGTTTAAATGATCATAACTTTTTTGTTTTTCAAGATTTGGACGAAATAAATTTTGTGTTGTAACTTAACTTATTTCCTATTACTGGTAAAAAAATTGAAGCTCTACTGTTTTCAGAACAAATTAAATATTTTTTTTAAAAAAGGACAAATTTCTCGGAAATTTCCTACTTCATAGAGCACAACTCCTGTGAGTCAAGCTGAGTCAAAACACAAATTTACTTTTTCGTAGTCCTAACTCTCCCCTATATTCCTATATTCCATGCATCGGGGCTGCACTTTTTGAGCTACAGCAATTTTTCTGAACCAAGGTAAGATATTCGGTACAAATGCACGTTATATTTTTTGAGAAGTTATTTGTATGTGAATGTGACTATTATGCATATATTTTGATGAAATTTTGTAAAAGAGTTCTTATTGACCCAAAAAATAATTCTGTTGAAATTAGGAAAAGTTGGCCCATATTTGGACCTAGTCCACATAGAAGGGTGTATCAAAATTTTTATAAAAATGACATTAGAACTCTCAAATTATGTGGTATCTGTCAATTCATTTGGAAAAGGTAAAAAATGATTTTATTGCCATCTAATATTACACAACTTAAATACCTGAAAATTGCAAATAAATATAAAACCAATGGAAATAACTGGTAAAACCAAGTACCTGTTATATTATGTTTCAAAGAGGTAAAAAAGATCATGTTGAAACTTCGAGCAATAATATATTAATCCATGCATTCATTTTTTTCTTCATTATTATTTAAACAATGCCGCGGCGTACTTTTACTGCTATTTCTCTTTATTACCTCTTGGAAATAAGGTATTTTTGCAGAAAAAAAGTATCCTATATTGGCATCAGGATGCTAAGGTATCTGCACATACAATTTTGTTAAAATCCATCCATAAACGTATTTTCAATAAAATTCAAAAATTTATATAACATTCTAAAAACTATTGTAAACCTCTAAGACTTGTTTAAAATATTTTAATTACAATGTATTGTCACAAAGTAAAAATACAAATAAAATAAAAATTTTATTCAATTGGCAGAATCAGTTGTTTAAAATATTCCACTTTCAAAAATAAAACGTGTGCAACCGCGTTTAAAATATTTTAGTTTTAAACCAAAAATTTAACAGCCCTTAAATCGGAAATTGCGTACTTTCACAGCTTTTTCTCCACTTTTCCTTGGAAATTAGATATTTTTGTGGAAAAAAAGTATGCTGTATTGGAATCAGGATACTAAGGTACCTCCCCACAAAATTTTTTTAAAATCCATCCAGTAGTTTGTACGTGATGCGAACACAAAAAAGAAAGACAGGCAGGCAGGAAATGAGTTACTATTTTATTATATGTATGTATGTATAGATAATAAGAAAAAAATTTTAATCATTTACCGTTTTTAGAACATCATAATCCCGAGTGTATTATTAGCGGACTATTTTAGATCAAGTTAGTCTTTCAATGTCTTTGATATCATCTTCTTTGTAGCATTTGTTGTTTTTGTAATTATAGTTGTCGTTAATTTTTGCGTGGTTTTATCAAAGGAATAACAGATGTAAATGTTTTACACAAAAGGAAATGCATACAATTTGTATGTATTTTGTACCGTGAAATACATTAACAACAAAAATCATCGAAGCATATTTAATACAAGACAAGAACACAAATGCAAACACAAACACAGCCACAGCCACAAACAACAGCAAAGACAAGAACATCAATACCGGCATTAGCATCTGACTTTAAAACACAACACAAAGAAATGCCAACTTAGTCCCCATCAATATATTGAACAACATTTTAACGTGTACGAGTATACTTACATAGGTATGTGTGTGTGTGTTTTACAGCCTGCATGTGTTTGTGACATTGTGAGCCGTGTTATTATACGGCAAGTGTGTTTAGTGTTTGCGTTAATTATATGGTTAGCAAAGCGTAAGCGTGTTAAATATCAATGAAAACGTTAAGGAGTCCACAATCGAACTGTGATTAATAAACCGGTTTTTCATGCAGGCAACATGATATTGTGATGGAATTAATTGGCAGTTGAACATTTTGCTCTGCTATATTCTAATCTGCGGATGTCTTAAACTAGTGATTAATTAATAGTAAACGTAGTCAAAGATATACCAGATGAAATTCTCTAAATGGAGATAAAGTAAATTGAAGAAACAGCAAGTTTAAAGTTGACCCAATTGGAAATCATACTAATTAGATGACCATTTCTGCAGTGTTTACCTAGATAAAGACAAGACGTCTGTCTGTCTGTATCTGTCTTGCACAAACGTCTATCGTCAGTGACTCTTGTCAATGTTTACGGGCTGGTGCATGGATTGTGAAAAGCGGCAAAGCAGAATTACAATGTAATTAAATAGAAACTCTTGCAGATGTTTGGGTAACTGGTGTCTTTGAAGAATGCATATTGTTTGCTTTAAAAACTTTTGTTTTTGTAATAAAATGAAATCTAATGATAGAGAGAAAACCTGAACTAACAAAACAGCATTTTTATTAAAGAGCTCTAATTTAATTAAAAGGTAGTTAAGTTATACTGCAAGCTATAACGAAGTAGAACACTTTCTAAACGGATTCCTTTTCCACCCCCTTCCTTCCTCAATGATTACTTTCATTGAGACACGTGCTACAATCAGCCTTTAATCTCGACTTTAGTAATTTCAGACCATCGACTGGTAACTAACGACCTTCTTTCTCATCACGGAGTCTCTAGTTATTGCTAACAGTGGTCCAAGACTTAGTTGCCCCATGACATCTACATTTAACAAGCTTCTAGCTGTGGTCCTAAGTCTTATACTAACCAGTGCTGGATATTCACATATAATGTACATTACCGTCTCACCCTCTTCCAGGCACAGTCTGCTTGATGATACTTAAAGTATCCATGACCTGTCACTAACGCAACTGCCCAGCTTTAGAAACTTCTATTATATCTGAGCACCCTACTGGCCTTCCTCTCAAGGGACTCTTTGAGCACCATTCGAGTCTGTTACATATAGCAGTCTCCTTCCATCATTTTGAGATTTAGTGAGTTTAGCTATTGTAGTACCTTTGCTCGCATTAGGGGACTTCCCAGTGCCACTCTGAGTTCTGGTCCACAGAAATTCACAGCAGATCTTCTTTTTGCTAGTTGATTTGCTGCTTGATTTCCAACTGTACCTATGTATTCTTTAATCCACATCAACGGTACCTCATTACCCGAGGCACAGCTGTTAAGTATTAAAATACATTCCAGCAATAGATTATAGTACACGTTCGCCTACCTCATGCTAACATACAGTTAGTACAGTCTCCTTTAGGGGCCTTAATCACCTCAGTTCTGATTTTCAGCCTCTGCTAATCGTAACATTTGTCTGTGCATTCTAATAAGAAAAAAACTCTAGGCGAGTTTACTTTTAGTCCAAATTAGTCAAATCTAGTCATGTCTATTAATAGCCTAGTTTGCTCTAAGTCGATTTATAGTTTAGTTTGGTCTAATTTACTCATGCTAGTGGAATATAGTCTAGTGTTCTCTAATCTAGTCTAGTCGTATGACGAGTGTAGTCCTTTGTTATCTATTCAAGATAACTTGATTATAATCAAATATATTGTACTTTGGTCGAGTGTACTCTAAGCGAGTGTACTTTAGTTGAGCGTACTCTAGTTCAATGTACTCTAGTCGAGTGTACTCTAGACTGATTTACTTCATTTAAATGAAGTCCAATCTAGAGTAGCCTCAGCTATATTTTAGTTGACTCTACTTCTGCAGAGAATCTGCTCTTGTCGATTTTACTGCAGGCAAACCTGCTCTAGTCCAGTTCCATTTCCACCATTCGAACATAATATTACTCTATTGGATTTTCTTCGCCAGTAATTGAAATACTCTTGTCATACCCTCTGGTGTAAGCCGTCCTCAACAACCAATGATGACGGTCTTCAAGCCTACTCTTGTAAATTTTACTTTACTCTACTCTACTCCGCTCTCCTCTACTCTACTCTACTCTATTCTATTCTACTCTACTCTACTCTACTCTACTCTACTCTACTCTACTCTACTCTACTCTACTCTACTCTACTCTACTCTACTCTACTCTACTCTACTCCACTCTACTCTACTCTACTCTACTCTACTCTACTCTACTCTACTCTACTCTACTCTACTCTACTCTACTCTACTCTACTCTACTCTACTCTACTCTACTCTACTCTACTCTACTCTACTCTACTCTACTCTACTCTACTCTACTCTACTCTACTCTACTCTACTCTACTCTACTCTACTCTACTCTACTCTACTCTACTCTACTCTACTCTACTCTACTCTACTCTACTCTACTCTACTCTACTCTACTCTACTCTACTCTACTCTACTCTACTCTACTCTACTCTACTCTACTCTACTCTACTCTACTCTACTCTACTCTACTCTACTCTACTCTACTCTACTCTAATCTACTCTACTCTAATCTACTCTACTCTAATCTACTCTACTCTAATCTACTCTAATCTACTCTAATCTACTCTAATCTACTCTAATCTACTCTAATCTACTCTAATCTACTCTAATCTACTCTACTCTACTCTACTCTAATCTACTCTACTCGACTCTACTCTAGTTTTTCAAACATATGTACGTATAAGAAGGGAAGTTGAAATTTTCTTTGTAAAGAGTCATTCAATCCGAACTTTTTTAAATTAGAATAATGACTCTTTGCTACGAGTCCGTAGATTTCATTTCCTAAACTTCATTTTTGGCCTAATGTCCGGCTAGATTGCCAAAATGCTCCTCTGTGCGTCTAAACCTCGCTGTTTTTTTGTGTGTGCAATGATGGAGCTAATTTTTGAAATGTTATATTGATCTTTTAAAGCTTGATATTTTCATACTTTAAGTAGGCTCAAGTTCGTCTATTCTCCAACTAATCATTCCATTTCTTTAAAAAACCATATTATTTTTTTAGAAACTTTTTTTTTTGAAAAACTTCTCTTAATTGAAAAAACCATATTAGCACACAAAGGCAAAACAATTTTCTATCACTCCTTGCCACAGTGTCGAATGAAGAACAAAGCAATAACATAAATCTCAGGGGAATCTAACAATTCTAACTGTGTATGAAAATAAATTGCTCTTGTTTCTTGTTTTTTTTTAAGAAAATGGTATTAAATTATTAACAACTAGTTTTGTGAATACAAATACATATATTTAGTTTACCTTTTGATATTATAAATTTACCAAAATGACTATAAAGTTAGTAAAGAAAGACAATACTGTTTTATGTAAAAACAAACATATTTGTTACTTTTAAAACAACAGTATATATGTATGTATGTATTTATGAATGTACGAGTATGTGCAACGAAATTCCCAGTAAAGCATCCATACCATTGTAACGACATGAACAGCTAGGTATTGCAGCATTAAATATTCATATGAAATGAATGTTGTGCTCCATAGATGAATGACCAAATGGAAGTGAAAAAGAAAGATTAGAGGCAAATGAAGAAACGTACATGTATGAAAAAGAAACACGACAAACAACAGTAATAAAATATAAATAATAAATAAATAAAATTTTGTTAAAGTTTTTTGTGGTTAAGGCTTCAATGAATGAATTTTTACACAATTCTATTACAGGATTCTTAAATTTTTTTATCTTATCTTTTTTTGGTAATTTTTTTAATTTTCATCATAACCCAACTTAGGTTTTTACCGAAATAAAAATTGACCACGCCCAATTTTTAATAGGTAGATCTTTGAAATTTCGCTCCAGTAACTTTAATACCAATATACGTAGTTTAGCGAAAAACAGATGGATTGGAATAGTGGGCGTGGTACTTCCTGCAACAGGTACCGTCTATACCGTACCGTCCATACATGTACCGCCCATACAAAGTACAGAAATATTATCGTGCACAAGTAACTCTCGTACCTCCCATATAAAGAGTGGTACCTCCCATATAAAGAGAAAAATTATAATCGTGTTCCTGGCAAACTCTATTGTGGCTTTAAAGCTTTGCACGAGTAACTACTATGCTAATGCGCATAGTTTACCAAAATACAGAATTAATTGGGACAGTGGGCGTGTTGCCCTCCATATAAAGTGACAAATTATTATTCTGTATCTAGGAAACTGGGATAGGTAGCGCCTTAGAATTTTGCACTAGTAACCACCATATTAACCTACACAGTTTAGCTAAACACAGAGTGACTTAGAATTGTGGGCGTGTTACCTCCCATATAAAGCGAAAAATTTTTATCGTGTTTCTGGCGAACTACAATAAATAGCGCTTTGAAACTTTGCATGAGTAACCCCTGTGCAAAATACAGAATAAATTGAGACAGTTCGCATGTTACCTCCCATACAAAGTGGAAAATTATTATCGTTTACTTAGAGTAGTAGAATAGAAATGGTCTTGAAAGTAGGTAAAAGTAAACCTCATACCTATGCGAATACTCTAGAAAAACATAGGCGGGATTGAGACAATGATTGTGGTACCCCCCCATACAAAGTAACAAATTATTATAGTGTATCTAGAGAATTGAGTTTTGTGCACCAGTAACCCCATATTAACGTACATAGTCAATAATACATATATTCTAGCAAAAAACAGATTCGATTCGAACTAAAATATTTTTGATGTGAGAATAGCGTGAGTTTTCAAGTTAAAGGTTGGCCATACTTTTCTTCCAAGTGTTTATTGTATTTTTTGTGGATGGGTGTAGCGAAGCGCAGCGGGGATAGTTAGTATCCTGTAAAAAGTAAAATATTAGTATCGTGTTATTTAGCATAGTTTAGCAAAAACCATATTAGATGCATATAAACTGAAACCGTTTTGTTGGTGGACCTAATTAAGTCTAATTTAGTTGTAAGATGTCACCACTTATTGTTACTAAAATTATATTTGAAGATTGAATAAATAAGACTGCAAGAAAATAATAGAATCCGTAAACGGACCATTTTAAGCATGGCTAGTCAACACATCTCTAGTTAAATCTACTCCAGTCTAATCTACCCATGTCTAAAGTTGCCTACGGCATATAGTCTATTCTACTGTGGCCTGTTCAACTTTAGTTTATTCCACTGTAGTCCACTGTAATTTATTTCACTTAAGATTACTTTTCTTAGTATTTTAATCTCTTTTATTATCGTCTTCTCCAATTTAGCTAGCATATATCTAAGGCCAAGATCACCCGATAGTATTCAGTAAGTCCTACGCCTAATGCTTCGTATTGCAAAACATTCACACAGAATTTGAGCTATTTTCTCTGCGCCTTCCAGGCACACTCTATAAGTTTCATCATCTTCGATTTTCATTTTTGGGCAAAATATGAGATACAAATATACCTCATCATCGACCTTGGTGCCCCAACCTTATGGTGGTAGTCTTACCACTCACTAAATGTAATGCATCTAACAAGGGTCTCGTTGAGCATAGCAACACAACAAGAACTATACTCACATCCCTTGTATAGAAGTTAAAGTTCTTCTTAATTCCTGCCACTCCATTGGCAGCTTCTGTTAGGATGCACACCGAACTAAATCGCATTTCCTGTGATTTAGGTCCAAACCGCAACCACCAATTTACTTAGCAAAGGGCCTTCCAATAACCGATCACAGGGACATGTAGTTTTTGTACGAGACTACTGGTTCTCATGGTATCAGATGTTCTGGCACTGGTAAGACCATATGCCGCCAAGGGACTTGAGAATATGAACCGTTTATTTTGAAAGTAGCATTAGTCACCTTTTTAAAAATATCAGGGTAATGATAACATTGATTACAATTTAACGGTATCCCTTCATTTAAAAAAAAAAAAATTGCAATCAGATGTTAAGCTGCACTGAGATTTTGTTCAAGAAAAATTATACTAATTAACGTTATAACAAAGATGTTTATTTTGAGAGTGAAAAACAAATTGCCTAATGCCATTTTCAAAATAAACGGGTCATATAATACTTATAGTTTCCATAACCTATCGCTAGTACAGTTATCCAGCTTCAGTACCCTCGATTGTGTCCAATCAACTTTTTATACTTTCCGCTAAGGGCCTTTTGCCCCTGGCTTGCCTTTATAGATTTTGACATCTACCTTCTGCGAGGTATTCTTGGTCGTGTCTTCCGGCTAATAAAAGCCAGAGTTACTTTCGAGTCTAAACTCTCCAACTGATGTGAAGCTTTCTTAGCATTTCACGTCAAAGTCTTATGGTTCAAAGCTACATTTTATAAAACCAAGCAGAACTCTATTCGCATTTAAGTCTGAATTTAATTTCAGTTTTAGGACGTCGAAAGTTTATGTTAATTTAGTCAGCCCTTTTTTTGCAAAGACAATACCCAACTAGGAGCTTGCTTGATCGGCCACCACCGTGTGTACTGTGTACTGGCGGACTATACCTTTGTGATTGCCAGTTGACCGCCGCACATAGGGGTATTTTGCCAATCTAGCCTATATTGGCTTTTAAAAATGTACTGAGTGTCCCTAGGTTAATAAACCTTTGCAGAAAAATCTGTTATGGTCAGAGGCTGCCAAAGCTATAAAATAGGAAAAATCGGATCAAGGAGTAAAAAGTTCACCTTAGAAGAACTAAAAAAAAATGCAATTTTTTTGATTTCCCGTCATTTTGTTTAGCAATTACAACTTTTAAGGTCAAAGGATGTTCAAAAACATAAAGTTGGACTCAAGAGATTCTTAAATGCCATTTTTAGCCCCGTCCCTTTTGTGGGCGGTGAAATAAAAAATTATTTGTAAAAATAATGCAATTATTAAAAGAAATAGATTGAAGGTATTCCCCCAATCCCACCCCCAAAACGTCCCTGTGAAAAAATTTATTTTTTATTTTTTTTCCAATTTCCTAAAAAAACCAATCCCCGCCTCCCAAGAATATTATTATAAAAATATTTTTGTAATTTGTTACTTTATAGTATTTTATTTATCGGAAAACAATTACTTTATTCATAGTAATTACTTATTTATGATTGTAACGATAAATTTTATTTAAAATTATAACAATTAATTTATTTAAAACAACTTCTCCTTAGCACTAAGATGATGATGAGTACCATGGTTCTTCTTCGTCTGATTCTTCAAAGACCTCTTCCGAATCTGAATCCTTTTCAGCGTTAAGTACAGGCGGAAGCATGAAAGAAATTGTTTCTTTCGTAAAAGGTAATGACCTTTTTTTGGAGTGGGTCTAGTAAAGAGTGGGTCAGAACTTAGCAAAAGCCTATGAATAATATCTATGTTACATTGATTACCCTTGAAAACTCTTTAGCAAAATTCAGGCTGTAAAGCCGGAAATGTTTGTTTCGTGCCTCAGCCGCTTCTTCTGACAACAGCCTAATAGGCAGCAATGCCTATTCATAACTGTTGCACCATGTATTAAAATCTTGTGCATTGGATGCCACTCATATAGAGTAAAGTAAAGTTTTGCAGTATCTAAGCAATAATCGGCAAACTCGCGCACTTGGATTGTGTGACCACTTTATATTACTTCAATAATAACCTTGATTCGGTATATGAAATCAAACTCAATTCCAGTTATTTCTGCAGCTAATTCAGGATTGGAAAAAAATCTTCTGCTAGTGTTACCATCGTAGGTGTTTTCAAATCCAGCTATTAGAACTAATTCACTTCTAAATTTTTCTTAATTATTTTTTTCCCTCGCGTTAACAATGGCTTTGTCCGCATCAGATTTTATTTGCCATTTTTTCACTGTCAGTTTATATGACAGGTGTAATATGCTCTCAAATAGGCGAATTCTGGCGTGTAAAGTAGATAGTCCGAAAGAAAGGGCATCTACGTCTATATCTCTTTTGATATTTAAATTGTTTTTTGTACAGGTAATAACAGTGTTAGATGTAATGATTTAAATAAAAAACATCTACCTTCAGTTATTAAAAACCAAAACATTTTATGAATATACAAGGGTTTTACCCATGAAAGATAAGAAAAAACATAAAAATATAAAATTTTTAAAAAATCGCAAAAAAAAGATGATGCAAAAAGGCGCAACGTTTTTTTACAGTTTAAAAGTAGAGATCGTAAATTTTGCAGTGATATATAACATTTTTAGGATCACATGGAGATCACTCTTAAAAAGCTTTACATTTTTTTTTTCAAAAAATTTTACAAAAAAAAAATTTTTTTAAATTTTGAATGAAATTTTTTATCATTAAAAATTACAAAAAAAATATTTTAAAAATTAACATAAGTAGCTACTAATAAACCCTTTCACAGAAAAAAATACAAAAAATCAATACAAAGACATTATTCGTTTAGCCACCAAAAAATATATTGCAAACCTCTCAAAATCGTTTAAAGTCAATAAAAACGTATGCGATTTACTCAACTTTCCAGATTTTAACAGTGTCCCAAAACGACAAATCTCAAGCAAAAGCCTTGAAAATTCACTATACGATGCAGAATTTTGTTGTCTGTCGAGCTGCGTACTTAAATTTTTATATTTGTCAAAATTAATTTTTGGCCTAATGTCCGGCTATATTGCAAAATACCCCTCTGTGCGACGGTCTTCACCGAAAGGTATGACAACCGCTAAAGAAGTCTTTTTAATATTTCCAACTTTCAGAAAACTCTTAAGGTACTCCAAAAGTAAAGTCTTTTGAAAATGTTGTTAAAATGTGACTCAGATTTAATGTCAGACATATAGAAGTGCAAGGAAATGTTTGCATGTACGAATAATGTTCGCAAAGACAACTTAATAATTCTTCTATTTCTCTTGAAAAAAATTTTAATTTTCTTTTGGATTGAATAAACTTACGTATTTAAAACATGTGTTGTTTGACACATACCTGCAATCACAAATATTTACTGCCTACTGATGGTTCAGTGTCAAAGTTCAAACAAGTTGTATTTAAAAGTTTCTCGCCAGCAACAAGGTAGCAATTACATTAATGTATCAAACACATAAATGCTGAATTTTATTTCGTTTTTTATTTATTTTTCTTTTGCGATGTAGTGCCTGCCGCCCGCACTCTCTTTTTTAGCAAAAGTTAAAAAAATAAAACAAAGAAATTTATGAGAAAAGTTTGAGTGAAGGAGTGCACAAATACTGGCCCTGGCATCAGAATCCACCATATTGAATATGAAATGAAAACGCATTCAAATTAAATATTTATAAGAAAATGTCTGTATTTGTATTTTTACAGGTAGTTACAGTTGTATTTTTATAGATGCTACTGCTGCTGCTGCTGCTGTAGGTCCTGTAGCAATCGTGTAGTTTAATGTCAGTGTTTCAAATACAAATTGAGCACAAATAAAACTGAAGTATAATTTTGCACTAAAGCCGTAAAAATACAAAATACATGTAGTCAGTTTTCACAATGAACGAAGAACGAAGAGACCAAAAAAAAAAAAATACAAAATTTTAAAGATGAAATAAAAACAAATTTTATGACTAAAGCAGGTGTAATAGTCAGTAGCTGGAGTTTAAGTATCTTCTTTTTACTCGAATGTTATAAAAACAGTCAGTACTGTTTTTGGTGTATGACTGTCTGAATGGCATTATTGTGTAATTTTTTTTGTGAAGTAGTCATGTACAAATAGTACGCGCTTGATTTCATATGTTTGTTGTAGACTTTTCAATTTTTTTTTATTTTTTTTTTTATTACAATTTTTTATTTTGTTTTTCATTCCTTACCTTTTACTGTCTTGGAGTCATGTTACTTAACGCTGGGTAAAGTGAATAAAAGTTAATGCCATTGAAATAAATTTTACTTTTTTAATACATTTTTAAGCAAATTTTTATTTATCTGTACGTGATTGGAGTGGGCAATTGCGCAATGGTAATGTTATTTTGATAAACGGAAATTGTTGGTGTTGATGTTGATGGAAGAAGTTATCTTCTTTGAAGAATGGTTTGTGTTGTGGTTGCTATTAATCTCAATAATGTTGTGCAAATTAAAGAGAATTGATTTTTTTAATGCAAATCAATTTCGTGAATACTAAACTACAAATTCAAATATTTCTGTCAGTACTTATGTTATAAGAGTATGTTAAAATGTGTTGTGTTTCGTTTATTTGTATGCCGATTCTTGGTAACTAAAGAAAGAAAGGAGTTGGATAAAAAAAGCGTATTGCAATAGAAAAATAATTCTTGCAAAAAAAACCGACTTCAAAACAGATAGATATGAACCAATTCTAAACTAAAACTGTAAGAAGTAATCTGTAAGAATTAGATTTAAATCAAATAAAAGATGCGCGAAAATTAGCAGGAAAAAATGTAAAGACTTTGTGAATGTCAATCATCTCCCTATTACTGTTCAAAATTTAAGCTATTTTCACCAGCATCCGTCTTTTATGGGGACACCATTCAAGCTCATGTCTATAACGGTTTCAACGATAGGGCCACATAGATCAAATAACATCACCTATTGGGGCACCCTTTATTTTACAATTTTAAATTAAAGACCACTTGTTATAGAGGACTTCGCCACAAGGATTCTTTGTAAATTCCAACTGTCTGTCTATAACGATTTAAAAGTTTGGATATATACATAAAATTACATGCACTATTGGGACACCCTTTAATTTATAATTCCAAATATTTATACTTGTCATTATGCCAGACAAAGTAGTGGCCATTCTGCCTAAATTTCAAGTGTTTGTGTTTAACGGTTCAAAAGATAGGTCCATATAGATCAAATTACATGATTTATAGGGACACCCTTTAATTTCTAAATTCAAATTGTATACTTGTTATAGCGGACTTTGCAATACAGATTCCTTGTTAATTTCAGCTGTCTGTCTATAACAGTTCAAAAGCTTGGCCACATATATGGAATTACATTACATTTTAGGACACCCTTTTATTTCCAAAATCATATTTTATACTTTTTTTTATAGCGGACTTAGCATTACAGGTTCTTTGTCAATTTCAACGGTCTATGTAGAACTATTAAAAAGTATGGCCATATACATAAAATTAAATGAACTATTGGAGCACCCTTTAATGTATAATTTTGAATAGTTATACTTTTTTTATAACGGTCGTAGTAGTCGACATTCTGTCAAATTTTCAAGGTTTTGTCTATAACGGTTTAAAAGATAGGCCCATAAAGGTCAAATTACATCATCTATGGGGACACCCTTTAAATTTTAAATTTATATTTTTATTACTTTCTATTGTTGGGAGCTATAGTGACACACAATCTTTTAAAATTTTAAATTGGTACCCCTTAAAGGGTTTCAATACACGTATAAAACATGTATGTTGTATTGGGACACCCTTTAATTTTTAAAACGGGACCAAACTGTAAGAATAACATGTCAAATAAAGAAAAAAAAAATAAAATAGGTTCAGAAATGACTGAGTTTTGCTGGCACATACGTAAAAAAGCAACATTCAGACGAATTGGTAACATCGTACACGGCGAGAAAAAACATGGTTATGGTAATAAGAACGGTCCTTTGTTCTCTGTAGCAATATATGTTTAAAATGAAAAGCTTATAGTTGTTATAATCATTACTATGATCGCGATAAACAAATTTTGTCTACTATCTGATCATTACATGGTTGGTTTGCAATCTTTAATTTTTAAATCACAAGCAAAGTTTTATTAATATTCCAAAATAATATTGAATGAAGACGGGGTTCCCTACTACACAAAGACTCTTCTTAAAAAAATGCAATACAAACTTGAAACTTAAAAAAAACTAATTATCTCTGGTTCACTGCGCTACCCCCCCTCAAGCTTAAACTCGAAAATGAAAGTTTTTCGCAGAGAAGTCTCTATACAGCAGTTATCTAGATATATGATAATTACTTTGTATGAAGAGTACCCAGCCCTACGTTCTTGTCACCTAGCCTTAATTTGAAAGACCTCGTTATTCTTATAGTACGAAATTTCAACACTCTACTTGCTATAGTTTCCTAGGTTCACGATAGTAATTTTTCAATTTGTATGCGAGATACGACACACTTTGTTCTCACCCAGCTAGTTATTTGTTCGACTATCCTCAAAAATGCGGGGGTTAGTAACATATAAATTCCATTTACTTCGTTATCTAATCTTCCAATACAGTAAATTTTTCGTGAGGTAACCCGCATCAACTATTAAGGGACTTCCTCGAACAAAATTTCAAGATCCTACCTTTATAGTTCTCTTATTAAACGATAATAATTATTTTCATTTTATGAGAGTAACTAAGCACCATTTTTTCAGTCCAGCATATTTTCCGCCAGCCTAAAAGGCTCTAGATAGACGATAATTTTTAAATACAACATTACCTCGGCAAAGCTTTTTTGCTTGCCTGCAGAAATCACCCAAAGTCAAGCGGTCTATCGATAACTTTTCAAGTTGTATAGGATGTATGTACCATGTCCATTGTTCCAATATAACCTGTTTTCAACTAGCAGACGCACATTAATATAAGGGTTACTTGTGCAATTTCAAGACTACCTATTATAATTCTTTATGTACGTGATAAAAAATTTTCACTTTTTATGGGAAGTACCCCATGCCCACTGTTCATATCCAGCTTATTTTACTAGATTGTGCGTGTTAAAACGTGGGTTACTTGTACAAAATTTAAAAACTTTAAACATGACAATACCTGATTCACAAGATAATAGCTGTTTACTTTGTATGGGAGGTACCTTGTCCTCTGTCCCAATCCATTCTGTTCACTAGACTAAGCACATTACAATCAGGCTTTCCTGTGAAAAGTTTAAAGACTCCTCCTATTATAGTTCGATAGTTACACTATAATAATTTTTCTAGACTATGCGTATTAATACGTGGGTTACTTGTGCAAAATTTAAAAACCATAGCCATAACAATTTCTGATGCACACTATCACTTATGTCAACAGTAGAAAAATTATACGTACGTCAACAGCAGCATACTCGGGTATACACGTGATTTTTATATGACAATATTTTGTTATTAAGTATGTTTTTGATTTTTTTCTATGAATGATTATTTAGAATAACGAATAACGCCTGAACATACAGGTAAATATGAACTTGTTTGTTCTGTTGTGCACTACAAACTGCCTGGTACCTTACCCGCAACATATTGAGATTTGGACGAAGTAGACAAGAGCTATCCATTTGGAAACGTTCAGATTAATAATTGCTGATGAAATGTGCAACATAATAACTGGGAAATATTTTTGATGCTAAGCAACAAACAAAGTAGCAATTATACAGCAAGAGCCAACGTCACTATTGGTGAACAATTGTATGCTTTCCGTAGTGGTACTGTTTACACTCAATTTATACCATCAAAATCCGCCAAATACAAAACAAAAGTGTTGTGGGTATGTGGCTTTATTCATCTTATCCGTTAAAGAGCAAAATCTACAAGGCAATGGCAGCATCCGGTAAACAGAAACAAACGTGGGTGGTAAAGTGTTGAAGGAATTTTACGTCAACCTTTTCCATGAAAGTCGATGAAACATTGTGTTCGACAACTTTTTACCAACTGCAATTTGAATAGTAATTTATCGATGTTGGGTACAGAATATAAGGGAAGAACATTTATATCAGCAAAATTTGGTATTCCAAAACGACGTGGAATGCACCATATTCGATTTAAGTAACAAAATTACAATGTATTCTACTTGACCAAGAAAAAATATCAGTTGTAGTCCTTTCACCTTAATAAAAGCGAAGTAGAAGGTCTAAAGAAGAACATAGTAATGATATTAGACTAGAACAAAATTAAAGGAAGCGTTGATAACATGGACAAATGTCTTGTGGAATATTTAATCAAAGGGCGAACAAATATGGGTCCTTTGGACTTCTTTTATCATATTCTGGATGTAGGTGCCTTTGCTGTGTACATAATATACGTGGAGAACCATCCGATTTCTAGAACCCATCGTAGTATGTTCCTTTGCTAACAACTAACGCAACCTGAGCCAAAACTAACCGCATAACTAGAATATAGAGGTATAAACAGTGTACCTTTGAGGTAAATAGATGTTGCACTACATTGCAATATTTGCCACAAAAAAATTTTTGAATTCTTTTAATTTTTCAATGTTGTAAAACTGCTTGTATGTACATATGTACGAATGTTCTATTTTTTACCGCATAGCCGGTACCCGTATGTATGAATGTTCTATTTTTTAATTATATTTTTATTTTAGTACTATTTTTAAAACTTGTACTTACGAATAAAGATAGCTTTTCCATTTTATACAATTAATATGTGTGCAAAATTAATACATTTTTATGTATTTTCCTGATCATACCCGTGTATGCAGCTGTTGACGTAAGGGGTAGGATTCGAAAAGTGGGCATACCTTTGACCTGAGTTATCCTATTCCACTCAAACATAAGAATATGGTAAAAAAAACACTTTTGTTAAGGACATCATGAAATTTCAGATCAATCTGATAGCTAATTTTTGTGATATAGTGGATTTAAAACGCAAAACATATGTTGCTGTTGACATAAAAACAGCTGTTTACTTTGTATGGGATGTACTTTAAATGGGTGGTATCACGCCCACTATTTCAATCCCGCTACTTTCTCGCTACATTTTGCATAATAACTAGGGAGTTACATTCACAAATTTTCAAAGTTCTATCTTTTACAATGATAAAAATTTACAACATCATGTAAAAGGTAGAACTTGTAAATAAAATTTGTAAACTAGAGTAATAATTCAAATTTTTTCTTTTATTAAACCACCCAAGATTTTAATTGCCCCCTGTTGGCTAATTCTAACTTACTTATCTTCTTTAAAAAAAATCGAATCTGCAAACCATTGATCAAACAGTACAAATGTAAATTTTTATTCATTAAATTTTAAACTCCATTTCTACAGATAGCGCCTTTTGAAGCCATTCTACACATTATACTGCCTTCCTAACACCGTTTCATATTTTTATGTGAAAAAGAAAAACAAAGATTTAAAGCGAATTCGGTAGTTTCGTGCTGTCATGAAATTGTAATAAAACTGTTAATAAAAAAACACCAAACAAAATATTCAACTGAAACACGATTTAACATTCGCCACAGGCCATCAAATATAAATCAATAGATCAATAAAAAATCTATAATAAAATTGAAAATTTTTAATTT